>CM026573.1:29759544-29857777 GCA_015143295.1 Tetracentron sinense | reverse complement strand
AGAAACCTCGGATATTTCCTACTAATGATAGTAGGTTTAGCCAACTGGTCGTTCACGTAGTCCAATTAATTAAAACTAGAATTGGAAATTCTAAAAATGTCAGGAAATGTTTCATTTTCAAATGACGAATTCAAAGCAAGTTGAATCGTCAAAATCCAATATGAAAGTGTCAAAAGATATGGCCCGAATACAGCCCAGTCCCCAAATCATGCAAGCAACGATCGCGCGGTGTGTTTCCAAACTAGCGACCTTCGATCACGCTGGTATCTTCGAACGGTCCAAAAATTGTGTATGGGAAAAAATTCCAGAGAGATGGTGTTTTCAACCCCGGTCGCTAGGTAGACCACCGATCGCTCGGTCATAACACGAATCACTCGGTCCTTAGTGTTTTGCCGAAAAATTTCATAAGGGTTTTTTCGTCTTTTGGGGATTCTACCCTTCCTATAAAGCTTGTCGAGCCTTGGGGTCCCCCACAAACCATCCTTAGAGATTATTTGGAGATGTGAGGCGAGGAGCGAGCCTAGGGTTCCAAAAGGTTCCTTCCCTTTTTAGAGTATAAATCAAAGTTTTAGTTTAGAACCTAGATAATCCCAAAAGCTTGGATTTTCAAAATCCACCCTTCAAGCACGTGTGGAGTCCTTCTCAAGATGGGCAGCGTTTGTTCCACGATATTTTCAAAAGGTTCTTCCCACTCAAGCATCCTTAGAACAAGCACACTCCTTTCCAAGTTGGAGGTTCAATCAAGGGTTTCATCCAAGTCAAGCGTTTGGTTTCAAGGTTAGTACACCCCTGCGAACTCACTTAAGCAATCACCCTAGTTTTTCATTTTTGAAGAGTATATTGAGGATACCGCAGATCCAGATAAGTAGGTTCCCTTCTTGTTGGGAATACCCTAACTTTCCCAAGGAGGTGATGAACAAGATATACATGGTGTGGGAATGTGAGATGATGCGAAAGGTTGAGGCGATGGGAGTCGATTCTATGAATGTAGTGTTAGGGCTGGAAAATGGTTGTGAAGGGCATAGTACGCAAATAAACGCCACACTCTGTGTGTTATGGAAATGTATGAACAAGGACTCGAATCAAATAGCATAGACAGTGTAGCATATAACTGTGAGCAATGCATGAATGTGTTAAAAAACCTAAGATTAAGGAAACAGAATTAAAAGGGTTGAACAAATGTTATGCTCACATATTGTCACACGACACACACATACATGCATGAACCGATGTTTTTAAAAATATAAGTATTTGAAAGAAACAACATGAATAAGAACTGTGATTTACGATACGATTGATAAAGCCGGACATCGGGCCGGTCAAGGGTAGGGCATATCCCTAGGATATGTCATACCTGGCTCATAAGGAAAATAAGCAAGTTGATAAAGCCAGACATCGGGCCGGTCAAGGGTAGGGCATATCGCAAGATATGTCATACCTGGCTCACAAGAAAATAAGACAAGGAGGTTGGTGTACCCTTTTCTATATATATATATATTTCGTTGAAGGGAATTTATATTCCCGGCTCACAAGTCGCCTTAAGGGCATTAACCTCTGGCTCACAAGTATACAAGCAAGTCAAGTCAAGAACATGTCAAGAATGTGACAAGAACAAGTATGACAGGTGTGATTTCCAAGATACAAGAACAAGTTTTAACATGACAAGCAAGTTTTGTAAAACAAGAAAAGTTATTTTCAAGAACAAGTCATGATTTCTAAATATGGGTTTTACCGGAGTTTTTGCATTCATTCAAGTATGCGAAGATTATCACATTGCTTTACTTATTGCTATTTGCTATATGCTGCTACTATTGCTTTTGATTGAAATGATGAATTACATTCCGTTGCTTTTGTGTGATTGTTATTGCTATGGTTAGCTAGTAGCTTGTACTCGCTGAGTATTCCATACTCAGCCGTACTTTTATGTCAGCAGGTGCACTGGTCTCTTTTGATATTTGTACCCCGGGTCCTTGGGTTGAGGAGGACTACGGCGAGAAAGAACTATATGAGGAGTCGGTAGTTGAGCCTCAGGTCGAAGTGAGGGACTTAGACCATTGGCCCCACGGGGGTGATTATTGAGCGAGTGAGAATTGCGAGGTTTCTCATTTTGTATTTTGATAGGTGGGTATGTCCACCTTTGACTTGATGTATTATGTATATGTTCACTTGGAATACTGTTTTGAGTTATAGAAGAAAAGAAAAAGTTAGTTCACGCTTCTGCATTCATGAAATAGCTTATGCGCTCTGATTAATGTTATTATTATGTTCTGTTTACCTTGTTCATTACAGGATGGTTTAACAGGTACGAATAGTCACCTCTAAAGTATCCCTTAACTCCTAGGGGTATTTTGGGGCACGATAGCCCATCCGCGGACACTTTTTCCCACGGATACCAAGGAGGGTGTACCTAATCGGGTGCACACAAGTAGCTCAACCACTTTGTGACAAGTCAGCCCAAAATGCAAACTTATGTCACCAGAAACCCTGAAAGGGAATTCTAAAATCGTTAACCCTTCGGTGTCAACTAATGGAGCAAGCTCGTTTCGGGCCCAAATCATGATTCAATCAAGGTCTAAACAGGAAAAACCCTGTGGTTCGATCCTAAGACAGACTATTGAGAGCCCTCAGCCCAAGTTGGTTGTTGGAACTCACCCTCAAAAGTTTATCAACAGAGGGGAGATGCTACCCAAATTCTCTCAAGGCAAAAGAACAAGGCCACTGGCCTAAGGGACTTAAAAATAACTTCCACACCAAAATTGATTAAAAATAACAAAATTAACCAAACAGAGGGAATCAATATGTAGGAGAAGTCTACGGACAGGACTTTTATTCCGCGGACCCATGCTCAAAATCAGAAGGATAGTCTGCAAGCTAATCATGCGGACAGAAAGAGAAGTGGCCAATGCCACTCTGTGGCCAAGGAGCAATGCCCACCAGTGGACACCAATCAGGGTCCGTGGACCCAAAGCTCAATTAGACCCAAGGGTCCAGCCCAAGTTTTACTCGACGGGCAGAGTGGCATCCAACTCCGCGGACATATCTAGAAACAGACCTGAGTCCGTGAACATAAGAGTCCACGAACCAGACTATCTCAAAAGAAAGAAGGAGCAGCAGATGGACATATGTTCATCCACAAATGGTTCCCTTTCTAAGAAGGAGAAAAGTTGGCAGCTGAAGGCCAACAGAAACAGGGTCCTCCTGGGACAGAACTCGACACTCGATGACATTATCACTGATGTTATTAGGTTAAGAAAAGAAAGGGCAGACCTATAAGTTTCTTTGAACTACGTAAGGGGCATTAACAGTCGTGATCAAAGTCACCCAGCTGTTAATGCAAATACTGACATGGACTCAGCACAAGCGGACAGGAACTTGTTGTTCAGGTTGGGTCCAAATGCATTCGGAGGCGTTAATCCAGTGACCTTCACAGCAATGACAGTAACTATTCTTCATCAACGGCCTCCATCCAGAGATGGCAGCCAATTCTGGGGCCGAACAAATACGGAACCAGAAAAAAGAACCAGAGCACCGTATGACCCTCAAATTAAAGTGCTGAATATAAGTTCTTTCCCCTTTGAAATGCCAAGGAAGAAAACTGTTGAAGAGATCCTCCAGCTCAGAAACCAGAAATGCTCTACCAAAGAGAGAACATAATTACCGGTCAAAGCCAAGAAGATCTGGAAAACAGAGGTCATCTCCTATTCATCATGTTTGGAGGGAATCAAGAACCAAAGTGTCATACCCCCATTATAAAAGGGTGTCCGTTAATGTGGTGGGTACAAGGAGCTACCCCGATCTAGAGTAGTTTACAACTCTTTTGTTCTAAGGAACTGGTATACTGCTCGAGCAAAATCTCTTAGAAAGGCAACACTCTCAGAACTCAGAAGTTGCCATTTTAGCTGCTTTGGATGAAGCGGAATCTTCTAGAGATGTTGAAACAATAGCTCCCAGTCAAACGATTCCAAGAAGAAAGAGGAGCCGCAGAAATCAGGCCAAATGTAAGGAAAAAGCCCAAGACCCAGTCGGTTCCCGAATCTGACGTTAATGAATCCCAAGAGGGATTAGAACAAGAAGTGACCCTAATGACCTCTCCAAGAGAATTATGAAGAATCCTTCCAATCAAGGATTATGGTTCTGACGGACCAGTTGTTCAATCAACCATGCCGAAAGTTGTGTTAGAAGTGCCTCGATAGGTTTTCAATGCACCCAACCCTCTGTACGGAATGCTCAGTGCTTATTTCGCAGATGAAGAGATTCCAAATCTGTTAATACCTCAAGGATCAGCACCAAAGTGACCGGTAGTGGTCATGATGGCAAATTTAGACGGGAACAGAGGTCAAGAAAATCATCCTTCGACATTAGCACCTCAAACATCAGGTGATCAAACAACTGCCCTACAGGCCCAACTCCGATACAAAGATGATGAAATTAGCGCTATTATGTCTCAAATGCAAGAGTTGGCTACTCAATTGTCAACTCTTAAGTCTGCATCGGCACTAAGATTGCACTTCTTGTACCAAAGACATAGCAGTAATCAAGGTACAGCCCCTACACCTTTGAATCGTCCAGTTGTACCAGGAACAGGGCCAGTCCCGGACTAAACATCGCTCATAGGAGGGGTGTCACCGTCTCTTCTTGCTGCAATCGAAGAGACCATTCACAATCAAATACGAAAAGCCAAAGAAAAATATGAGGATGTTCGGATGATTGTGAAACCTTATCTGATTAACATAGATGCGGTTCCGTTCCCTCCAGGCTTCGTTTAACCAACATTCAAAAAGTTTGATGGTACAGGAGATCTAAGGCAACATCTATATCATTTCCTTTTGAGGTGTGGATTAACATCCAAGACGGAAGCTCTCTATCTTCAACTCTTTGTGCAATCCCTAGAAGGTGTTGCTTTTACATGGTATGTCAATCTTTCTGAAGTTTCAATCCCAGATTGGAATACAATTGTGTCTGAATTCATCAAATAATTCTACAACACTCAAAGAAGAATGGGTGTTCTAGAATTAATTGAGACTAGATAGAGAGACAATGAGTCTGTAACAGAGTTTGGGCTCGAGATGATCTTACTCCATTAGTTGACCCCAAAGGGCTAACTATTTTGGATCCCCATCTCAAGGGTTCCGGTGGCATAAGTTAGCCTTCTGGGTTGACCTATCACGAAGTGGTTAAGCCACTTTGCCTTGTGTGCACCCGGTTGGGTACACCCTCCTTGGTGTCTGTGAACAAATATGTCTAAAGGTGGGCACTCTCATTTTAGGTGCCTGTGGGTTGGTAACCTGCTGTGAGTGGGCAACCTGCCTTTGATTTTGGCAGGCAGCCTGCCTTTCCACCCCTAAGTTGATCGGGTGGGTTCTACTCCTACTACGGGAATTACTTACTTTCTAGTTTTTTGTTCTTCTTTTATTTTTTTTATTCTTCATCAAAGATGAGAGAAGAAGAAGGTCCCACCGGGCGTGCCAGAAATTTATACACACAAATTTCAAGCGTCTTTTTATGATTAACATTTTGAACCTTGTAGTCAGATTACTTCCATTATTGTATGAAGTTTATTATTTTATGTGGGGGACTATCCTCCCATTCCAAGTAAACCCAAATTATTAATTAACTTCCCGATTTGGGGAAGAATCTCTGATTAAGAAGAAGAACAAATATTTGAATAAAGTATTTGTATTTATTCAAAGAGGTTGCTCAGATCCCATGTAGGCGTTACATGATACCTCATAGAGGTCTTTATATCCAAAAAAGGGAAAAAAAAGAAAGAGAGGTGGCCATATTGGGGTTAACCTGATATTCTCTATTGATGGGAGATCTTTCTTCTTTCTCCTTAGTTGTTGTTTTCCTACAAAAAAAAAAAAAAAGTTCTTTTTTCTCTCATCTCTCAGATTATTGTTGTGCTTTATCTTTGTTCTCTTTGTGCTTCGTGCACGTGGGAGTTTCTTGTGAGAAATTCCTTTTTTACAACTTTTTGGAGAGTCCTTTTTGGACTCCTCTTTCACTTCCTCCTTTGTTTAGGGAATCAAAAGGTTCTCTCTTTTTAGAGAGAGTCATCTGTCCTTGAACAGTTGGTTTCCCTTATCTTGGAGAAACCTAATACGAATGAGAGTCCTCTTTCTTGAAGGACTCCAAATTGGTTTTCCTTTTTGTGGAACCTGAGATGATAAGGCTTTCCTTTAAAAGAGGGAAGAGACTTATCTTCCAAGAAAATGAAAAAGATTACTCTCCCTTTTGGATGGGGTGCCATATGGCACTCTGTCATTGGAGAAAAAGAGGGGATCTCTATATTAGGATCCCCTAAAGTTGGCAGAGAGTCATTTTTTGTCAAGGATTCTCTACCACATTACTGCCAGCTGAGAAATGATTGACCTTGGTCAGTCCGCAAATTAAAGGGACGAGACCATGGGTCTCACCCGCGGCCTGGGTTAGGTCCAAAGCCTATTTGGGTTACGAACTAGAGTCTGACCTTAGTCAGTCCGCGGACCAAGACAGAGTGGGACCATGGGTCCAACCCTTGGTCTGGGTTGATTCCTTGGCCATTTTATGGTCGTGGACTAGGCTAGTCTTTGACTAGCCTGTGGATGGAGTCATAGAGTCTATTTGTAGAGCTTAAGTGCGGTCTGTCCGCAAGGAAAACCTAGCCATGTGTCAGTCCCCTAAGGACTGACACAAAGGGGTGTCCCCGGGGCATTATTGCCCTATTGTCAGCATTTAATGGTAGGCGGACTGGTGGTGAGCCAGCCCTTGGCCAGCTAGCATGTGTGCCTTTGGCATGTGCGAAGCCCAACGACCCATTTCATGGATGGTGATCAATTGCGGGTAGGTGTACCATACACCCGCCTTACAGACGATGAGATTTCACTACCCACACATGGAGTACTTCAATATTTCTCCCCCTTTTTGGCACGAATTCCAAAGCATAGCATCAACAAACAATATTTAAGGGGAAATAACAATAGAGCTCAGAAATAATAAAATTTTAACAAAATTTCATCATAGAAGTTCTAGAGTACATCCAATCAAAACAAGTCATCCAAGATATGTCAATATGATCAAAACAAGGATATCATCAAGATACATCATTCAGAAAAATATGACTAAGGTACTAGTCATTCATCACAATCCAAGTATCTAAGCAAAGAGTATTATCAAAAGTGACATGTGAACCTCATTCCAACAATCCATATCCATAGAGGTAAACCGATATAATATGATCAGAAATCATTATAAAATGCATGATATGTCAAGTTTTGTAACAAGAAAATCCCACTTAGATCATTACACTTCAAAAAACCAGATTTCTTATGCAAAGTTATTTCAAGATTCAATGTGAATTCAGAAGATTACAACATAGTCAAAATCAGAAGCTCCACCTAAAAACAAGCTTGCATTAGCCACTAGTCTATCACATATGTACGAAGCAATTTCCAAGGAACCAAAGGTAAGTCACCCAAGATTTAATATCATTAAGTTTTGCCTAATTGAGTATATGTCCACCTACACTAGTCACATGGGTGATCAATTACAAACTTAACAACTAAGACACATTTAGTAAAAGGTTTCACTTTGAAACATAGTGTGTAGTGGGGTTTCTGACTTGACTCTATTTGAGGTTTCAACCCTTTGTTAAGGTTATAAAAATATTGCATTTTAAGGACTCAAGGTATCTCAAACACTAGAAGTCAAACCTGTTAAATCCTTAATTTAGCATTTGTTGGACATGTGCTAATTTTCACCATTTTTCATCTTTTAAGCAATTTGTCTTTTCTTTTCTTTTCTTGACAAACATAGCCACCTCGATGAAATTATTTTCTTGGCTTTTTCTCTTTCAAATTTTTCTTACAATGGTGGCTTTCACACTGATTGGGTAGGTAGCCCTAGTTATTGGTAGAAGAGACTTTTACACTAGCAACCCAGATAAATAACTACTGTCAGCATAGGTAGCCATTTCATATTGTTTGCATCTAATAGTGACTTTCACACTATCCCAAAGGTAGCCCTTCCATTGTTTCACTCTTCTATAAAGGGGCACAAGCAAATGGTATATTAACATATCAGTCAATCCATATTTGGACAACCAAGAGGATCATCATGAATAATAACATTACCTTTACTTAGGAATTTAGACCATCATTTAGGGTAAGTCAGAGTGCATGACACTATAGCAACATTGTTTAACCAAACTCTAATTGTGATATAGGAACTTTGTCTATTTTTAATTACTCAAAAGACTCGATATGTATAATATCCTCATGAACTCAATCCTATTCAATATTTTTTACCTTTGCATGAATTATAGATTATGAATGCAAGGAAATTGAAACATGTATAATATGATAGGATAATAAGCCCAAGCATTTTTCCAAAAGAGTGAGAAGTGCAAGACATTCTTCTTTCGGGGTGTTTTACCAAGAGAGTGAGAAGTCCATCTACACCACTAAGGTCACCATGTGTCCTTTTTAACACTCCTTAATTGTGGTTAAGATTCACCCACTTATCCTTCATTTTTAGAAGAAACATGGAAACAAAATTTACCCTATGAGTTAGCAAATTTTAACAAGATTTAAAAAAATAAATTTTTTTTTTTTAAACTCAATGATAAGTGGGTGAACCCTAGGGGTGAGTGAATCTTAACCACAATTGGAGTTCGATTTGCCTTTGAGATTGCCACGTGTCTCTTTTGACACCCCTTAACTGTGGTTAAGATTCACCTACCCCTACAGTTCATCCCGTATCCTTGGTTTTTAGAAAAATAAATAAAAATTTAAACCTTGGTTTCACTAACTCCTAAGGTTAAAAATTTTTCCTTATTTTTTTCTTATAAAACCAAGGATAAGTGGGTAAACCATAGGGTTAGGTGAATCATAACCAAGGTTTAAAAAATTCAATATTGTTTTATGAAAACCAAGGATAAGTGGGTGAACCCTAGGGGAGGGTGAATCTTAACCACAATTGGAGTTCGAATACGCCATTGAGGTTACCATGTGTCTCTTTTGAAACCCCTTAACCGTGGTTAAGATTCACCTACCCCTAGAGTTCACCCACTTATCCTAAATTTTTAGAAAACAATTTTTAATTTTTTTAAACTTTGGTTAAAATTCACTAACTCGTAGGAATTTTTTTTTGAAACCAAGGATAATTGGGTGAACCATAAGGGTAAGTGAATCTTAACTATAGTTAAGGAGTGTATAATCATAGAGAATTTCAAGTCTACTATAGATGAGTAAGGGGTAGTTTGGAAATTAAGTAAATATATAAAATAAGAGTAAAAGGTAGTTTTAGAATTACCGAAAGATTTAATCAACGTTTTGAACAATGGTATTGTTTTTATAGGCATCGGATTTCCTCTGACTAACACCAGAGACCCAGCCTCGGGCGACCCTTATGCATCTGCCATGTGGTGAGAAAAAAGAGGGAGATATCAAAATTGGGGAGAAGTCAAAGTCAGTGGAGAAAATGAAAATGACTTCTCCCCTTTTTCTCACTACATGGTGGATGCAAAAGGGTCCCCGGAGGCTGGCTCAGGCATCCGATGCCCTCTTTATCGATATAAAAATATTAAATTATCCTTTAATTTTTAGTGATCGATAATCCGAGTGAAGTTTTTTTTTTTTTGTCACTAGAAGTGAGTGATGTTAGCAACACACTTCTAATTAAAATTTTAAAAATTATTAGAGACATTTGGGTCACTCCAGAAAGCTCCTTTGCTTCTTCTCCTGAATTCAACACCACTCTGCAATAACAGATACCCTAACCCCTAACCGAACACTGTTGATCTCCACCGATACTCTAACCCTGAATGGCCATGGATTCTTCTTTAGCCAAAGGTGTGGAAATTTGGCAAGAATTGGAGCTCACCAAAGGTGGGTGATCGATCGCCCACCAAGGGAGATTGATCGCCCGGAGCGCCGTTTTGCGGATTTTTTTGAAAAATTACGAGTTTTAAGTCTTTTATACTTTGGGAAACTTCTAATTTGAGTGAGAAACTTTCTATTTGTCTAGGTCTCTTGTTTAGGCCTATAAATAGGGGATTATGGGTCAAGGGTTCGAAAGGTAATGGTTATGAGAACAAAGTGAATGTTTTAGGGCTCTCGGGGAGAGCAGGTTTGCTCTCGGGGAGAGACCTAGTATTGCGACCCAAAATACCCCCTAGGAGTGAGGGATACTTTAGTTTGGACCACCGTATCATACATTCCATATGACACATAAGGCATACATATCAACCTATCAGAGTATGCAATTATATATCTAATTAAAATACAGCGGAAACAATTCAAAATAAATAACTCCTTTCATTAAGTTCAAGTTTGAACCAATAGAACAAAATAAACATTAAGCATGAAGTGGACAAGTCCTACTCACAATACTATCAAAAGTAAGTATCCTCCCTCTCGACTCTCTCACCAAAAGTCTAATTCGGGCCACCTATCTTGTGGTCCATCATCCTGATAGTGGTCCATAGAGGGCTCCGGTTCATAATATTCTTCTTCTATCCAGGGCTCCAAACCACAGATATCAAAAGGGACTCGTGCACCTGCCAACAATCAAAATGTATGGCTGAGTATTGAAACACTCAACGGGTACCAACCACTAGCCAACAATGTTATAACAAGATCATGCATACATTTTATAGAAATCATAGAGCATAGAGTATATAAAACAATTGTGCATATTTTCAACAATCATTGCCTTGTGAGCTTTTGTGTAAAACACATCATCTTATCAGGTCTTGCAATTACCAATAGCTTGTAAGTGTATCTTATGAGTTCTTATTAGTTCTTATGAGCATGGAGCACGTATGAGTTCTTATGAGATCCATAAAGCATGTGAGATCCTTAGAGCATAGAGAATGAGAGATCCTTAGAGCATAGATCATAGAGCATATGAGACACTTAGAGCATATGAGATCTTAGGCATTGAGATCCTTAGAGCATGAGTAACCAATCTTAGAAACCAACCCAGAGTTTGGCAAAATCATTTATGAGTTCTTGTGTAATTTTCTTAAAATGTTTTCTTATGAGCTATGAAACCTTATACTTATGAGAAATCCGATTCATGCAAGCTTGTGTACATGTGAAGAACATAAGAATAATAGCATACATAAACATAAAAGTCCTTAGAGGCATTAAACCAAACACATAGAGTGCTTAATAATGGTAGTTTTACATCCAAGTATAAAATCAATCATCACATACCATACCAATCCAAGATTTTAGCATAGAATGAGAAGAACATACTAGTAGAACCTAACAAAGTGAATAGTAGAGGGTATCTACCTTTTACAAGAAAATTTTTGAAGCTAGAAAGCTTTGAGAGAGCTTTAAGGAATCAACTCCAAGCTTGAGAAAGCTCGAGGAAGTGAAGATCATACTTTAAGAAGCTACACAAGCTTCACTTTAGCCTTCACAACAACCTTTTAGCAAAACCCCCTTCGCAAACCCTAACTCTCTTCTACAAATCCCCAAAATCTCTTCTAAGGGTTGTGTAAACTCTTACCCACGAGTGTGGCGCTTTATATAGGCAAAGGGATTGGTAAAAGACCCCCAAACCCTTCAAAAATATCTCCCCATTGTCAGTTTCAACAAAAAAGGGAAGGAGGGGTAGACCGGTGGTGTGACCGGTCGATCGGTGGTGTTTAGGGGCCTCTGTAATAAACCCCCATACAAAATAGTGCTAGTGCGGTCAACCCCTGGTCTGACCGGTCGACCCGTAGTGGATGGGGTCGACCACTGGTCTCCCGCTCAGGCTGCCTGATTTGTCTGCCTTAGCGTTTTGGCCATAAGCTTTGACTTAATTATTTGATTTTGACGATTCAACTTGTGTTGGATTCTACATTCAAAGGGGAACAACTTTTATGTTTTGAATAAAGCCCAATTCTGAGTTTTGAAGGGTCGAAATGAGCCCACAAATAGACTGGTCCAAACTGTTCCAGGAAATCTCAGCAGACCAGTTCCCAAAATTCCCACATTTGACTTAGCTTCTATTCATAATCTTGGAAAGTGATAAACATGAACTTTAAAGAGGAGTTCAATATCTATCTAATGATTCAAGAATCACTCGATTTCGATAAGCTATGACCCAACTAGAGCTCCCTGAAGTTGAGGTTATGGTAAGATATCCACCCTCTTGACACTTAGAGTATTTTATACTCTCTTGTTTGGTTCCCACACACACATACATCTTTCCTTATATTTCACACACCAACTCAATACTATAACTCTCCTTTTAAAATGAGATACGTCATTCCCATTCAAACCAACACCAAGTTCACATGGAAGACCTTGGCTTTTACATACCCTGTTCATAGACACTATTCATAACACTATTCATAGGCTATGAAAGTGAGATCTAGAGTTCTACATCCTCCCCCCTAGAGAAATTTCATCCCCGAAATTAGGGAATACAAAAAGATACAGAAGAACAAAATACATGAAGACCAACAATGGAAACTAGACAAACAAATGAGGGTACTTTTCCCTCACTTCAACCTCACGCTCCCACGTAGCCTCCTCTGCAGAATGGTGCTGCCACTTCACAAGGACGAGTGGAATAGTCTTGGTGTGCAAGACATGATCTCGATGTTCCAAGATCTGAGCTGGTTACTCCACTAGAGTGAGATCCTCTTAAATCTCCACAGGATCAAGATCAATATCATGTGAAGTGTCCGACACATATTTCTGAAGCATAGAAACATGAAAGACATTGTGGACCGCCGCCATGTGAGGAGGTAAAGCCACTCTGTAAGCGAACTCTCCGACGCATGTGATCACCTCAAAGTCCCACATACCTAGGGCTAAGCGTCCCCCTCTTACCGAATCTTATGATTCCCCGACTCGGAGAAATCTTCACAAAGACTCGATCCCCAACCAGGAATTCTAAGTCTCTGTGGCGAGTTTCGGCATAACTCTTCTGTCGATCCTGGGCTGCCTTCAACCTCTCCCGAATGATCTTAACCCTATCTACAGTCTACTCGATCAACTCAGGACCCAATACCTTTCTCTCACCAACTTCGTCCCAGTAAAGAGGAGCTCTGCAACTTCTCCCATACAAGGCCTCGAAAGGTGCCATCTGGATGCTCACTTGGTAACTGTTGTTGTAGGTGAACTCAACCAAAGGAAAATGATTCTCTCAACTACCCTAGAAGTCTAACATGCAAGCTCTGAGCATGTCCTCAATCACTTAGTTCACCCTCTCGGTCTGCCCATCCGTCTGGGGATGAAAGGCAGTGTTGAAATCTAATCGAGAACCCATAGCACTCTGAAAGCCTTTCCAGAACCTAGAAGTAAACCTCGGGTCTCGATCAGATATTATAGAAACTGGCACTCCATGCAATCGAACCACCTCCTTGGTGTACAAGGCTACTAGCTGGCTCATACTGTACGTAGTCTGATAGGGTAGCTCAGACTTTGTCAGCCGATCAACTATAACCCAGATAGCATCGGAGCCCCTTGCCGTCCTTGGTAAGCTAACTATGAAGTCCATCGAGATATTCTCCCATTTTCATTCTGGAATAGGGAGGGACTGTAAAAGTCCATCAAGATATTCTCTCTTCATGTTTCGCCACCAGTAGTGCCTCTTGAGATTCTGGTACATCTTAGTACCTCCAGGATGTACCGTATACTTGGATTGATGAGCCTCATCCAAAATCTCACTTCTCAACACCGCGTCAGTGGGAACACACAACCTGCCTTTGAATGTGATCATGCCATCACCATTCAAAGCAAACTCCTGACTGTCCCTGTTAACCGACTTGTCTCGGTAAGCAAGTAACTCGGCATCCAAACTCTACAACTCCTTAATCCGAACCAAGATATATGGCTTGACTGTGAGATTAGCCACAATTGGCCCAAAAGTAGGCATGCGAAAGCTAGTATCGAGGTTCGCCATGACCCCCAATAACTTCCACTCCCAGACCATCATGTGAGCCAAATGTCCTGAAGACCTCCTGCTCAAAATATCTGCCACCACGTTTACCTTACCCGAGTGATACTGAATGGTACAGTCATAATCCTTCAAAAACTCCACCCATCAGCGCTGCCTCAAATTTAGCTCTTTCTGGGAAGACATCAAACTGTTCCCCATAAAGATAGTGACGTCAAATCTTCAGCGCGAAGACAACTGCAGCAAGCTCTAGATCGTGCGAAGGATAGTTCTTCTCATGGTCTTTCAACTGCCGGGAAGCATAGGCAATGACCTTCCCATGCTACATCAGAACACAACCTAGCACGATATGTGATGCATCACTGTAGACTACGAAACCACTGCTCCCAGATGGGACTGTGAGAACAGGGACCGTGGTAAGCCACTTCCTTAACTCGGTAAAGCTTTCCTCACATTTGTCACTCCAATTGAACTTAGCGTTCTTCCGCGTGAGATAGGTGAGCGGAGCTACTAAGCTGGAGAACCTCTCCACAAACCTTCTGTAGTAACCTGCCAGACCGAGAAAGCTGCGAATCTCGGTAACACTCTTCAGCCTCTCCCAATTCATCTATCTTCACAGAATCAACGGAGATACCCTCAGCAGATACCACGTGACCAAGAAACGCCACCTTCTCCAACCAAAACTCGCACTTACTCAACTTAGCATACAAGCTATGCTCTTGAAGAGTCTGTAGAGTGAGGCGAAGGCCTCTATTATGATCATCCCGTGTCTTAGAGTACACAAGGATATCATCCATGAATACGATCATGCACCGATCAAGAGATGGTCTCAACACCCGGTTCATCAAATCCATGAACGCAGTCGGCGCATTCGTAAGACCGAAAGGCATGACCAGGAACTCGTAATGCCCATACCGAGTCCTGAAAGCAGTCTTGGAAAGGTCTTCAGCCTTGATCTTTAATTGATGGTATCCAGATCGAAGATCAATCTTCGAGAAGAACTGTCGCGACCCAAAACCCACCCTAGGAGTTAGAGTGAACTTTGGACGACTAATCATGGTTTACATGACTTGCTTGACAAACCAACCTGCAAAAACCCACAGAGCATATACAATAGAGGATAACAGCGGAAGCATGACCATAAAGCACAGCGGAAGTCTACCAAACCTCCATGTATATACATATGCAAATCCAAGTTTATACAAAAAGCAACAAAAGAAAGTGCAGACAGACCCGTCAAAATACGTGGATATAATCTCTCATCTCACCCACAGCTATTCACTCAAAATCTATAACCACCTAATGGTAACCCTCTACGGGAAGTTCCTCCAACGGCCCCTCGACGTACTCCTCCTCCACCCATTGACCAGGAGCACAAACATCAACTGGAGCAGCAGCTCCCTCAGAACCTGCCGACATAAGAAGTACGGCTGAGCATGGAATACTCAGCGGGTACTAAATACTAACCAACAATCATATTATACAGATAGCATACATAAAGTAGGAAACAAATTTGCATATATAGAACAGGAACAATTTATATCATACAAGGAAGTAAAGCAATTTATATTCATGCTTGCATTCAGAAAGACTGATAAAACCCTTGAAAACATCGTGCACTTGACTTGACTTGAAATACCCTTTGCGTGATTGTGAACCTGTTAACCGTGTCATGCTTGTCATGCTTGCATCATGTGTGCCATGTCATGTCATGCGTGTCATGCGAGTATCATGCTTGCTTGTTCACAATTTAAACATGTTCACATGCCTAGTTGCCGTTCATAGTCCGTCGCAACTAGTACCCTATATGCATATGGGTATGCCTAGTTTCCGTTCATAGCCCGTTGCAACTAGCATCTATGCGGAACGTGAATGCCTAGTTGCCGTTCATAGCCCGTCGCAACTAGCATCCATGCGGAATGTGAATGCCTAGTTGCCGTTCATAGCCCGTCGCAACTAGCATCCATGCGTGTAATGCCATGCAGAGTTATGCGTGTCATGTGAATGCTATGCTATGCGTGTCATGCCATGCTATGCTATGCTATGCGTGTCATGCGATGCTATGCATGCCATGCGAGGGGATGGGAGACCCTTCTTATGATAATGCATGATTGACTTGTCCTTGCCAAGAGCGAGGTAAAAACATATCGTAGGATATGTCCCACCTCTAACCATGTTCTTGAAAACCTTGATAAATCATGTCATGCATGCCGTGCTCGTGGGAACCGTGTACATGCTTGCATTTAAATTCAAATATGACATTTGGGTAATCTCACAACACATATAACATAAATGATTGAGCAATGTAATATTCATATCCTTTAGGGAAAGCAAGAAACACACTATCATAGGCCCTAGTAATATTCAGAATTTCTTAGGTATGCATTTCCTAATTCACAGCTCACTTTATTCACCTTGGCATTTCATGAAACATGGTGTGTTCATTATGGATTTACCCTACAACATGCTTTTCTAGATGGGTTTTTCTCAAATCATACATGTACGTTCATTATTGGAACAATGCCCTTCCCCATTTGTTCATCACACACAACCATTGGCATCCAATCGCCCATTCCATCTCCATTCACCATTCACCGTTTACCATTCTCCATTCACCATTCATCCATCTCATAGCACATGTATCAATGAAAGAAAAATCAAAAGAAAATAGAGGGAGAAGAGGAACTATAACTAGGAGGGTAGTAAAAAGTACCGACCTTGAAGAAATGAGGAAGAAACCCCCTTCCAAAACGACTGTGTAGCTGCAGCCCTAGCTTGGAACACGAGCTTTTGCACGAGCTTGGGCCGAGATCTTGAAGAAAACCGGACTGGGAGTGATCTAGGGTCTCAAAACCCTTTGATTTCTCTCCAAACTGGAAACCCTAGGTTTGGAATCGCCTTCTCCCCTTTCTCCCATTCTCTCAACTCTCTAAGTGTCGAATGATGCCCTAAAGGCTCGGGTTAAACTCTTAAGGTAAGAGTGAACTGACAAAAGACCATCACACCCTTACAAAATTTCTGTAAAAACACGAGTGTCGAAGTCGTTGTGCTGTGAACAGTGCCAGCTCGTGGTGCTGTGAACAGTGCCAGCTCGTGGTGCTGTGAACAGTGCCAACTCGTGGTGCTGTGAACAGTGCCAGCTCGTGGTGCTGTGAACAGTGCCAACTCGTTGTCCGTTGTCAAGGGCGTCGAACCCGTTGTCACGTTGTGTTGTGCATAGTGCTGAGCTCGTTGTCCGTTGTCTTATGTACAGCGTGCCCGTGGTGAGTTGTACAACGTGCCCTTTGTGAGCTGTACAATGGATGCGCACAGTATACGTTATCAGAGTACGTTGTCTGTGCTACGTTATCAGAGTACGACGTCAGAGCACGTCCTTAGTGCCTTCCGAGCTACGATTTCCTACAGGTTCAGACTGTTTTGGCCATATCTTTTGACTTGTTCATCCGATTTTGACGATTCAACTTGCGTTGTGTTCGTACTTCGAAAAGGAACATTTCTGACGTTTCAAAATTTCCAATTTCTTCCTTATTTATTAATTATGCCTCTTAAAAAGGCAAAAATGACAACGAGAGTGTCATGTATTAATTGTGAAAAGGTCCGGGGCTCTACATCCTCCCCCCCTTATAGGAATTTCGTCCTCGAAATTAGGGCGTTACTAAATCAATCGAGGATACTTACCCATGCTTAACCTTTCCTACTGAACGATATGATAATCCTTTATTAATCAATATCCTAAGCACTCACTTATTGGCGAGGCACCTAGTTTTCTCATAAAACTCAACATCATTCTAAATAGCAGGAAAAACTTTCATAACATAAGGTAGCACAATTACATACAAGTGGCAACTGACTGCCCATGACAAAACACAAAATACATTCCCTTCTGCACACAAAAAAACAAAATTTCTTCTCCCTCTCACATCCTCATGCCATATCCTTTGGTGCCTGAGCATTCTATCCTGGAGTGGCAAAGGCTTGTCCCTGGTTAGCCTAGTAAGGGGGCTGTGTGGACTGCTGGGGGCTTAATGCTTGTGTAGAGCCCAGCGGAGGTGACCGCCTAACCGTGGGCCTACTTCCCCGAGAATAAGGTGGCATCTGACGGCTGGGACAATCCTTGATCAGGTGGCCCTGGCGACCATAGTGGAAACATCCACCGGAGATTCTCCTACACTCTCTGGCCACATGCCTCCTCCCACAATGGGTACATATCTCGTAAGAGTAGGTGGAGGGGGCATATCCTATTGCCTGAGATACTGCGAGGCGGGGTGGCTGCACGGTAGCCGCGTGCGATGCCGGTGGAGCAACCGAAAGAGAAGCCTGTGGTGCAGTGGGAGGACTCCGTACCAGCATATGTCTAGAGGACTGGTACTTAACCCATGCTTCTGCGACCAATGGGTCCATATCACCATAGAACACCAGGGGCCTCATCCTCCAGAGTGCCTCACTTCCTGTGGCATGATGTGTAGGGGTAGGTACAAGTACCGCCGTAGGAATGGGGGTAGTGGGCTGCCTAGTGGCAAGTATTGCTAGTGTTTCTGCTATGGATCCCAAGACCTGAGTGAGATCAGGCTGCTCATCCCTCAATGGAGGAGGAGATACTCCACCCCTCCTAGTGTGGTATCCACGACCCTGATCGCCACGTCTCATGGTTTACTCCTGAGGACGATGGCAAAGCATGAGTCTCACTTGAATCCCATCAAAATCCGATCTTGTATTTTCATAATAGTAAGTATTTATCAAAGTCTAGAACATACATCAAGATACACATACCATAGCATAATAATATACTCTAAGGTTCCTAGCGAAGCCAAGATGCGATGTTGGTTGTGTTGCAACTGGTTATGGTCTAAGGCTAACTCCTTAGTTGCTTCTTAAGGGCAACAACTTCTCCTAAGCAGAAGTTGGACTCAAGCCCCCAACCTATGCGAGCACATCGTGTATATATCTAAGTACAATTATAATCATACAATTATACAAGTAGTTTTCTTACTGATGATAAGCTTCACACTTGATTATGGTATTAACTGATCACAAACTTAAGACCTTAGCCCGTTTGGAACTAATACTAATGACTAGTTCATCTAATTGGGTTGTTTAGGTGATGCCCTCTAAATCTGGTGACATGTATAATGCTTCTAAGATCTACATGATGCATGCGGGATATGTATATGATTTTTTCTTTTTTTTTCAGGTGATGTTCATGCCATGTATGAAATGCGTGCCATGTATGAAATGTATGATGCTTATGCGATGCATGATGCCTATGCTATGTATGCTGCTCATGATATGTATGAACGTGCATGCTACCCGATGGAGTTAGTAATTTCTTTATTATTTTGGACTGGCATCGTGTCTAGAACGTGCTGCAGAATGAACGCGCATCTGTATCTAGACTAGGACCGAGCACTGAGTCTAGGGCGTGCTGCAGGCGCGCATCTAGAAACGTGCATCAAACATCCGTGAGCTCATCCAAAAATTATGTTTAATTGGGACTGAGCACTGAGTCTAAGACGTGCTACAGAAAATGCGCAACTGTACTTAGAAGCGTGCATCGAGCATCCCTGGGTTGTTAAAATTATATTTGTTCCTTGAGTTAAAACGCATTACTATCTATATATGTTTCTACTAGTCGTGGGGTTTCATGGAATTATTGTCATACCATGATGTGTGACTTATATTTCTTTGTGATGTAAGACGCATCCAGTATAGTTTAACAAGTTTAAAATTACACCAAATGCTCATAATATTACTTATCAAGCCTATGTCCCTATTTTCGTAAATTCTAAATTTTTTTTTTTTTTTTTAATCTTGTAAGACGAAGGAGAATTCTATTGTCTCACTTGGAAGGCTATTATTTACGAAGACCCCATAGTACAGGGTATGGCAAGGACCTACCACCATTTACCAACTCACACATAGTCTGAACTCCAGCCGGAGTATTACTCAACTCATACGTCTAGCTGGGAATTAATTCCTAACACATTGGTTGTCACTTAGTACGTGACATATAGTATGCACACCACATTTAATGCCCCCTAACAATACCACACATAATAGTATAAGTACATTGTACGCACACCATATAGCATATAACACCATATAAAAATACTACATACAAAGTATAGTACCATCATATTCATCTCGTCAAGTCATCAGAATAGTTGTAATATTATACCTTGGTGTTCTAGCGTTTCTAAGACCTGTGCTTGGTTGGAGCAACCATTTTAGATTAACACTAACGTTTAGTCTCACACTTAGAACAAGACTCACTTCCGACTTACTTCCATCCTAACTTGTTTCCCAACATATTCTCTTGTCAAGCCGTGGTATAAGATTCTAAGTGACCCTAGAGACCTAAAGCCTAAGCTCTGATACCACTTCTGTCACGACCCAAAACCCACCCTAGGAGTTAGAGTGAACTTTGGACGACTAATCATGGCTTACATGACTTGCTTGACAAACCAACCTGTAAAAACCCACAGAGCATATACAATAAAGGATAACAGCGGAAGCATGACCATAAAGCACAGCGGAAGTCTACCAAACCTCCATGTATATGCATACGCAAATCCAAGTTTATACAAAAAGTAACAAAAGAAAGTGCGGACAGACCCACCAAAATACGTGGATATAATCTCTCATCTCACCCACAGCTATTCACTTAGAATCTATAACCACCTAATGGTAACCCTCTACGGGAAGTTCCTCCAACGGCCCCTCGACGTACTCCTCCTCCACCCATGGACCAGGAGCACAAACATCAACTGGAGCAGCAGCTCCCTCAGAACCTGCCGACATAAGAAGTACGGCTGAGCATGGAATACTCAGCAGGTACTAAATACTAACCAACAGTCATATTATATAGATAGCATACATAAAGTAGGAAACAAATTTGCATATATAGAACAAGAACAATTTATATCATACAAGGAAGTAAAGCAATTTATATTCATGCTTGCATTCAGAAAGACTGATAAAACCCTTGAAAACATCGTGCACTTGACTTGACTTGAAATACCCTTTGCGTGATTGTGAACCTGTTAACCGTGTCATGCTTGTCATGCTTGCATCATGTGTGCCATGTCATGTCATGCGTGTCATGCGAGTATCATGCTTGCTTGTTCATAATTTAAACATGTTCACATGCCTAGTTGCCGTTCATAGTCCGTCGCAACTAGTACCCTATATGCATATGGGTATGCCTAGTTGCCGTTCATAGCCCGTCGCAACTAGCATCCATGCGGAACGTGAATGCCTAGTTGCCGTTCATAGCCCGTCGCAACTAGCATCCATGCGGAATGTGAATGCCTAGTTGCCGTTCATAGCCCGTCGCAACTAGCATCCATGCGTGTAATGCCATGCAGAGTTATGCGTGTCATGTGAATGCTATGCTATGCGTGTCATGCCATGCTATGCTATGCTATGCATGTCATGCGATGCTATGCATGCCATGCGAGGGGATGGGAGACCCTTCTTATGATAATGCATGATTGACTTGTCCTTGCCAAGAGCGAGGTAAAAACATATCGTAGGATATGTCCCACCTCTAACCATGTTCTTGAAAACCTTGATAAATCATGTCATGCATGCCGTGCTCGTGGGAACCGTGTACATGCTTGCATTTAAATTCAAATATGACATTTGGGTAATCTCACAACACATATAACATCAATGATTGAGCAATGTAATATTCATATCCTTTAGGGAAAGCAAGAAACACACTATCATAGGCCCTAGTAATATTCAGAATTTCTTAGGTATGCATTTCCTAATTCACAGCTCACTTTATTCACCTTGGCATTTCATGAAACATGGTGTGTTCATTATGGATTTACCCTACAACATGCTTTTCTAGATGGGTTTTTCTCAAATCATACATGTACGTTCATTATTGGAACAATGCCCTTCCCCATTTGTTCATCACACACAACCATTGGCATCCAATCGCCCATTCCATCTCCATTCACCATTCACCGTTTACCATTCTCCATTCACCATTCATCCATCTCATAGCACATGTATCAATGAAAGAAAAATCAAAAGAAAATAGAGGGAGAAGAGGAACTATAACTAGGAGGGTAGTAAAAAGTACCGACCTTGAAGAAATGAGGAAGAAACCCCCTTCCAAAACGACTGTGTAGCTGAAGCCCTAGCTTGGAACACGAGCTTTTGCACGAGCTTGGGCCGAGATCTTGAAGAAAACCGGCCTGGGAGTGATCTAGGGTCTCAAAACCCTTTGATTTCTCTCCAAACTGGAAACCCTAGGTTTGGAATCGCCTTCTCCCCTTTCTCCCATTCTCTCAACTCTCTAAGTGTCGAATGATGCCCTAAAGGCTCGGGTTAAACTCTTAAGGTAAGAGTGAACTGACAAAAGACCATCACGCCCTTACTAAATTTCTGTAAAAGCACGAGTGTCGAACTCGTTGTGCTGTGAATAGTGCCAGCTCGTGGTGCTGTGAACAGTGCCAACTCGTGGTGCTGTGAACAGTGCCAACTCGTGGTGCTGTGAACAGTGCCAACTCGTTGTGCTGTGAACAGTGCCAACTCGTTGTCCGTTGTCAAGGGCGTCGAACCCGTTGTCACGTTGTGTTGTGCATAGTGCTGAGCTCGTTGTCCGTTGTCTTATGTACAGCGTGCCCGTGGTGAGTTGTACAACGTGCCCGTTGTGAGCTATACAACGGATGCACTCAGTATACGTTATCAGAGTACGTTGTCTGTGCTACGTTATCAGAGTACGACGTCAGAGCACGTCCTTAGTGCCTTCCGAGCTACGATTTCCTACAGGTTCAGACTGTTTTGGCCATATCTTTTGACTCGTTCATCCGATTTTGACGATTCAACTTGCGTTGTGTTCGTGCTTCGAAAAGGAACATTTTTGACATTTCGAAATTTCCAATTTCTTCCTTATTTATTAATTATACCTCTTAAAAAGGCAAAAATGACAACGAGAGTGTCATGTATTAACTGTGAAAAGGTCCAGGGCTCTACAAGAACCTTGCTCCCTTTAGCTGATCGAACAAGTCGTCTATCTGAGGTAATGGATAACGATTCTTGATCGTGACCTTGTTCAGCTGCTTATAGTCAATGCACATCTGCATCAACTCATCCTTCTTCTTCACAAAGAGCACAGGAGCTCCCCATGGTGAAAAACTCGGTCATATGAATCCAAGCTTCTGCAATTCCTCCAATTGCTCCTTCAGCTCCTTAAGCTCAATAGGGGCCATCTTGTACGGAGCCCTAGAAATTGGAGCCGTACCTGGAGCAAGCTCAATGACGAACTCTATCACCCCATTTGGAGGTAAACCCGACAATTCATCAGGAAATATGTCCATATACTCACACACAATTGGGATGGTTGTGGAGTCTCGTGCCTCCGGGTTCGATAAACTTAGAGCTGTAAAACGGGCGATGTCTCGCTTCCGTAGCCCTCAAAAATGAAACGGCTTCTTCCTGACTGGTTTAAAGTCCACCATCTTCTCAAAGCACACCACATGCCCATGGTGGGTCGAGATCCAATCCATCCCAAGAATAATATCAAAGTCTAGGTCTTGGGACTCAAGGATGATCAAATCGACTGGCAACTCATGCTGCCCAACTTGTACAATGCAGTCTCGATACACTTTGTCTGCATCCAAAGACTTGCCGAGCAGAGTCGAAATGGATAACTCCTGAGGTAGTCGACTCGGCTCTGAAATAAAGCCCTTGGTAAAACTAGGCGAGACAAATGAATGCGTTGATCCGGTGTCGTTCAACACACGAGCTAAACAATCGCTCACTAGCAAAGTGCCTGTGCATTAAAATTAACTAAATGTCAAGCAATAACAACCAATCTTGAATAATTATAAATAGCATGTTCATACATCCAATAGTACATACTTATATACAATACCAATAGGTTATGATTTCAATAATTCATCTTGAGCGTACCTTGCACCACATTGTCAGATGCATGTGCGTCCCGTTTTGACAAGGTGAAGACCCAGCCCTAATTCGCCTGACGAGACGGTTGTGTGGGCTGTGCAGGCCTAGATGCCTGTGAGGATCCCTACTGTGAAGCCTATCTAACTGGAGGTCGGCTCCCCTGAGACTGGGACTGGCTTGGCTGCTGACGACGTGAAAAATCTCGGATTATATGCCCTTGCTCACCGCAATGGAAGTAACCACCAAATGCTCTCCAGCACTCTCTGGGCTTGTGGCTCTGACCACAAGTTGTACACTCCACAAAAGGTAGAGAAGAGAATGTGGGCTGCCCATAATGAGTAGCCTATATAGTAGTCTGGCGAAAAGGCTGCGAAACCATAGGACGAGGAGCCTGTGCTTAAAAAGGTAGCCTGTGACTCTGAAGTGTAAAAGAAGGCCTCTGCGACTGTGCTGGCCTAGAAGTCTGATATAGGGCAGTTCTAGCCCTCTCCTCAGGCTGTGCTGAGCTACTTGCCTGTCCTCTAACCATATCCCTCCTCTTGAAGAACTCGTCCGAGTTCGTCTCTGCCAACTGGGTTTTGTCATTCACCTCTGCAGATGTCTCATGCCGAAACATCGATACTTTCTCTCTCAAATAGCCTTTCAAGCCTCTCTCAAAATTTTGGGCTTTCATAGCTTCAGTGGCTATCATATGCAGAGCAAAGCGAGACAGTGCCGAGAACTTGGCCTCATACTCGGCCACGGACATGTTACCTTGTTCCAAGGTAATGAACTCCATCTCTTTCTTCTCACGTAGTCTGATTGGAAATTATTTCTTATAGAATACGTCAAGAAACTCTCCCCATGACCACTCTTGGCCCATTCGAGTCAAGTCTAGAGTCCTGACGGCCGATCTCCACCAGTGGTCTGCCTCACCTTCCATCATAAAGGTGGCCCGTGATACTCTTTCTACCTCCGTAGACATTAAAAATGCAAACAACTTCTCTAGTTGCATCACCCAAGCTTCTGCCACCATTGGGTCTATACCGCCATAGAAGATAGGAGGCCTCATCCTCCGAAAAGCCTCAACTCCAACTTGTGCTCTATGTGGAGGAGGTACTGGCACAACCGGCATAGTGGCAGGCTGCCTGGCTGCAAGAATAGCCAATGTCTCGGCTATAGATGCAAAGGCTTGAGCAAAATTGGGTTGCTCATCACCCACTAGAGCTTCACCTCCATTTCCCCGAGTCTGGTATCCTCGACCTCGGATACTGCATCTCATGGTGTATCCTGAGAACAACAGTAATCCATAAGTCTAACTTGGAATCCAGATGGTATCAACAATTCATTATTTCATATGGTATATATATACCTACACATACTAGCATCAAAGTACAATTGATATTCCTAGCGAAGCGAAGACACTAAGATTAGTTGTCTCTAACTGGAATCTAACTCCCTAAATGGATCTACTGCCTTGTGCTTTGACACCAACTTGGCATCAACCTAAAAGGAGTTCATCTGAGTTCTAAGTTCAACTCAAAGAACACTCTTTAGTCCTTCGAGTTCTAAAGTCGTGAACATCGAAGACACTTAACCCTAAGTGACCTAATGCTTAGGGCTCTGATACCAAGTCTGTCGCGACCCAAAATACCCCCTAGGAGTGAGGGATACTTTAGTTCGGACCGTCGTATCATACATTCTATATGACACATAAGGCATACATATCAACCAGTCAGAGCATGCAATTATATATCCAATTAAAATACAGTGGAAACAATTCAAAATAAACAACTCCTATCATTAAGTTCAAGTTTGAAACAATAGAACAAAATAAACATTAAGCATGAAGTGGACAAGTTCCACTCCCAATACTATCAAAAGTAAGTATCCTCCCCCTTGAATCTCTCAACAAAAGTCTAATTCGGGCCACCTATCCTGTGGTTCATCATCCTGATAGTGGTCCATAGAGGGCTCTGGTTCGTAATACTCTTCCTCTATCTAGGGCTCCAAACCACAGATATCGAAAGGGACTCGTGCACCTGCCGACAATCAAAATGTATGGCTGAGTATTAAAACACTTAGAGGCTACCAACCACTAGCCAACAATGTTATAACAAGATCATGCATACATTTTATAGAAATCGTAGAGCGTAGAGTATATAAAACAATTGTGCATATTTCCAAAAATCATTGCCTTGTGAGATTTCGTGTAAAACACAACTTCTTATGAGGTCTTGCGATAATCAATAGCTTATGAGTGTATCTTATGAGTTCTTATTAGTTCTTATGAGCATGGAGCACGTATGAGTTCTTATGAGATTCATAGAGCATGTGAGATCCTTAGAGCATAGAGAATGAGAGATCCTTAGAGCATAGATCATAGAGCATATGAGATCTTAGACATTGAGATCCTTAGAGCATGAGTAACAGATCTTAGAAACCAACCCAGAGTTTGGCAAAATCATTTATGAGTTCTTGTGTAATTTTCTTAAAATGTTTCTTATGAGCTTTGAAACCTTATACTTATGAGAAATCCGATTCATGCAAGCTTGTGTACATGTGAGACTTGTGAAGAACATAAGAATAATAGCATACATAAACATAAAAGTCCTTAGAGGCATTAAACCAAACACATGGAGTGCTTAATAATGGTAGTTTTACATCCAAGTATAAAATCAATCATCACATACCATACCAATCCAAGATTTTAGCATAGAATGAGAAGAACATACTAGTAGAACCTAACAAAGTGAATAGTAGAGGGTATCTACCTTTCACAAGAACACTTTTGAAGCTAGAAAGCTTTGAGAGAGCTTTAAGGAATCAACTCTAAGCTTGAGAAAGCTCGAGGAAGTGAAGATCGCACTTCAAGAAGCTAAACAAACTTCACTTTAGCCTTCACAACAACCTTTTAGCAAAACCCCCTTCACAAACCCTAAATCTCTTCTATAAATCCCCAAAATCTCTTTTAAGGGTTGTGTAGACCCTTACCCACGAGCGTGGGGCTTTATATAGGCAAAGGGATAGGTAAAAGACCCCTAAACCCTTCAAAAATATCTTCCCATGGTCAGTTTCAGCGAAAAATGGAAGGAGGGGTACACCGGAGGTGTGACCGGTTGATTGGTTGTGTTTAGGGGCCTCTGTAATAAACCCCCATACAAAATAGTGCTATATACTGGTCGACCCGTACTGGAGGGGTCAACCGCTGGTCTCCCGCTCAGGCTGCCCGGTTTGTTTGCCTTGGCGTTTCGGCCATAACTTTTGACTCGATGATTTTATTTTGACGATTTAACTTTTTTTAGATTCTACATTCAAAGGGGAACAACATTTATTTTTTGGAAAAGGCCCAATTCTGAGTTTTAAAGGGTCGAAATAAGCCCACAAGTGGACTGGTCCAAACTGTTCCAGGAAATCTCAGCAGACCAGTTCCCTTAATTCCCAAATTTGACTTAATTTCTGTTCCTAATATTGAAAAGTGCTAAACATGAACTTTAAAGATGGATTTAATATCTTTCTAATGGTTCAAGAATCACTCAATTTCGATAAGCTATGACCCAAATTGAGCTCCCTCAATTTGAGGTTATGGTAAGATATCCACCCTCTTGACACTTAAGAGTATTTTATACTCTCTTGTTTGGTTCCCACACACACATACATCATTCCTTATATTCCACACTTCAACTCAATACTATAACTCTCCTTTTAAAATGAGATACCTCATTCTCATTTAAACCAACACCAAGTTCACATGGAAGACCTTGGCCTTTACATACCCTGTTCACAGACACTATTCACACACTATTCACAGGCTATGAAAGTGAGATTCAGGGTTCTACACCTAGTAGTTCTCATGAGGAGTGGGTGATAATAGAAAAGGTTTAAGCGTACTAGGGCTTGGGAAAAGGTTGAAGGGATGATAAATAAGGATTGTTCTTAGGGTTCATGGAGAAAGTGACTTGAGTGGGGTGTACAAGGGGCTCTGGGCTTGGGTTGGGATTTAATCTAAGAGGAAGGTAAATATTAGACTGGGTTTCTCAAGGTTTCTCTGAATAAAGTAGAAGTAATCAGATCTTGACCCGTCGATGTAGGTAGGTTATTACTGAACCATGTATATCTCTTGTGTTTTTCCTTGGTGTGTTGTTTGTGTGCTTGTTTGTTTATTCTTTTTCCGTCGGTGTTATTCTGTTATTTCCCCAACAATTGGTATCAGAGCTGCAAGTTGGTTTGGGCAACTTTTTATAGAGGAGGTTTGATGGAAATATGGGCTTCATTCTGCTGAAATAGTGCAAGATGGAGGTATACTTTATAGATGATCTCACAGTCTCCAATAGTATGGACATTCTTCTAATAAAGTGGTTATTGGATTCGGGGGGCTTCGTTCGACAGAGTGGTTCGGACTTTGGGAGGGGTAGCTGATGTCCCTAAGTCACGATGGAATCTAATTTCACTTGGCCAATGATACTCCCTGAGGCTGTTGCTACACAGTAGGAGGTGGAGGGATCAAAATAAAGCGGGGAAAGCAAGGATCCTTTGTTTTGATAAAAGGGAAGAAGTGTGATGGTGAGTATCTCCTGGATGGAATATGGGCGTAGGTGGAGCTACTACGGGGTCTGCAGGAATCAGAAACCAGGTGTTATGCGTTGGGTAGAAAGCTCACCTAGGGTCTCTCTTGCAGTTGGAGTGGAGATGGGTATTCTGGTGGGTTTCTGAAAGGAAGGAGATGGTGAGGTACCTCAGGCGGAGAGGATGAGTCGATTTCCTTGTTCGGGGTTCTTCTAGAATGGAGGACAAATTTTTTTTCAGGCTGCACATGGTGCAGCGACGAGTATACCAAAATGTTGTTTGGTGGGTCTCTTTCAAAGATGGTGCAGAGACGGGTAGACCAAATAGTTGTTAGCAGTATTTGCAAATGGATTTGCGGTAATTGCAAATAGGGTGACAGAATTTTGAGAGAGATTCTGGTTCGAGGTAAAGGTGCTTCTTGGATGTGGGTAATGTGATGTTCTATCTTGAAGGTTTGCTTGGTGATTAGTAAATTGGTTCTCTTGGTTGCGGTGGTGTCGCGGAATTCTCGCAAAGGTGCAGATTTGTGGAAATTTGGCAAGAATTGGAGCTCACCAAAGGTGGGCGATCGATCGCCCACCAAGGAAAAGTATGCCTCTTTTTAATTTTTAGAAAAACAGTTCTTGGGGGGCATACATCAAATCCCAAGATCTGACTAAGATTCTAATTGATTTTATTCAATGAAGGTTGAAATAATATTCACCTTTGCGACTTTGAAATTGTTAAGTCAAATCCACGTTAGAACAGTACTCGCAAAACTTCACAAGTGTCAAGTCTCCTTCGCGATCCACACAAACCTTCTTTTTCCTTTAAAGCTTTCTCTAATGGAAGCTAATGACCCTTCCAAATTCCAGCTCTAGGATCTTGAACTAAAGATCCTTTCTTGAAGAACAAGATGGCTTGATCTTCTTCTTCTTGATATCCAAGATTAGAAAACAAGAGGAGAGAGAGAGGAGTGACCTTTCACAATCCCAAGAGAGAAGAGAGGGTAGGCGTGAGATTAGAGGAGAGGAGAGAAAAACGTGGATTGGAGATTGCCTCCAAGACTTGGACATCCACCACTATGTATAGAAAATCCTTGGATTGCTTTGCTTGCAATCCAAGTCTCTTATCCTTATCCTAATCCAATTAGGATTCCTCAATAGTTTCCTTTCTTGATTATTCTCCTAATCCAATTAGGAATAATCTTTAAAAGAAACTAACCTTATCCATTAATAACTAACTAATCTTATCCTTATCTAATAAGGAATCTTGAATTAGTAACTAACTAATAGAATCTCATTTAATTAGGGAATCTTTAATTAGTAACTAACTAACTAACTAACTTTATCCTCATCTAATAAGGAGTCATTAATTAGTAACTAATTAAACAAAGGTCCATATCTTGAAGTGGGCATCCCACCCTAGGTGGGCCCCACTTGCACACGCCCCTTAGGGTTTCCAAGACCCTAAAGGTCACTTTTGATCTTTTATCAAAACCCCCTATGGGTCCTACCCATTTGGTTTATCACATCCAATGTGATTTTACCTTTTATAGCTTCACTATACCATATAGTGATTACTTAGAGAAATTAATTAATTTAAATAATAATTAAATTAAAAGCTCTAATAAGGTCCTAGTGTGTGGGATCTAAAGGGATCTCCTATTTCCGGTTGTGGGATCAAGTGCTTAACCTTTTGGTTGAAGCATTGTTACTAGGAAATACTTTCCTAAAAATCCATTAGGATTATAGAATTTTATCTATGTCCCTGGACTTCCACCAATCACAATAATGTTCATTAACACAATGTGACTAACCTCCAGAAATTAGAGAATTGCTTATAAGTACTATCTCACAATATATTTACAAATAAATCCTTCCACATTCCGATATCACTTGTAAGCTTCCGGGATTGGAACAATTCCATTGTCTAGTCCCTAGCTTATGAATAGAACTCTTTTTCATGAATACTTTTTCATTGAAAGCTCTGTTTGTTTCGATGTAAAATAGGGGGAAAACAAATGAATTTCACGGAAAATGTCAATTGTCTTAAAGAAATTATGTGTGAAAAATGATATTTTCCGTGGAATTCATTTGTTTTCCCCTATTTTACATCAAAACAAACAGAGCAGAACTGAACTTTCAAAAACACTTTTGAAGAAACATTGGAATAGAACTGACATATATAGATTTATATGTACTTTTCCATATTGAAGCCATTCCTGAAAGGAATGGAGTGAGGCCTTCCGCAACGCTCTTTTCTGTATTCCCACTCTAAAAGAAGAGCTACAAACCGAACTTTTGGACCATTTTAGGGGTATGGAGCCAACGTCGCAGTTTAGGTATAGCTTGCCGAGTATAACTTTGTCCACATCGTTTTCGTAGTAGTTGTCTTTACTCAGCTATCACAGCAGTTTCGGAATCCACACCCCCGAAGGGTACGGCACGCCATCTGACTTACCGCAATAGATGACAGCCTTCTTGTACCGATGGCATCGTCCCTCACCTTATCTTAGTGCTTTCTCCCCTCAGAATGGATATTGTACAAGAGTTGGCTGGCTTCCACAAAACATGGTAGCAAAGCTCCAGAGGTTTTGAGCACTTAAGAAAGAATGAGGAACCACATCGGCTTTCTGTCATCACCTACGGAAATATGAAAATGAGAAAACAACCAGAGTAACTTTCAAAAACCTGCTTAAAAGTCCGTTTAAAGGCCTTTCAGGCCATTTTTTAGTAGTAGCTAAGCTTGAGCTAAAGAGAAAAAACAACAGTAACAACAAAGGAGAATCTCCCTTTTGTTTTACTGCCCGACATTCCTGAAATGAATGAAGTAAGGGCAGACCAGCTATGAGTTGAGCTAGTCTCTTACTGAGTTCAGTAAGAGCTCTCATAAGCAGGCGAAGCTGAAGGGCCGCCATTCCTGAAAGGAATGGCAACTTTGATAAAGACTATTTTACCGAAAAGCACAAGTACTAGATTTAACAGTTCAATTCAACAAGTATCACCTTGATATCATTATCTCCAATTAAGGAGTTGTGGATTCCTTATTGAGTGTTTACACACTTTTCCAAACATTGTGTATATGACCCAACGTACCCTAAGTTAGTCCTGTGTATTGGACATTGCTGATTGGCACTTCAAAGCCATATAGATAGATGTTTGAGAAGATGTTAACCTCTCAGGTTTAAGGATAATTTGTCAAATGGATTTAACCCTAATACAATCTGACAGTGTGACTCTCTCATTCACAGAGAGTCACCACTCTCTGTGAATGAGATTCATCACACTATCTCGTAGAACTACACATATGCAAGCCATGATGAAGTACAGCGCCCAACCAGTACTCTAGAGGCTTCGAACAATATTAGGTTTACAAGGAACTGGAAAATCATATCTCCTTGCAACCTTTGCATGATTTTCCTACAATGTTACCTATGAAACTTTATGTCATCATCAAATGAGTCAGTAATTAATATAAATACTCTTTATTATAATGTTTGTCTAGTCAACATTGAAAAGTCTCTTATTGGCTTTCGAGGGCATATATGTCCAACACAAGGGAGATCGATCGTCGGGTGGGAGATCGATCGCCTGAAACACCGTTTTGCGGATTTTTTCAAAAAATTACGGGTTTTAAGTCTTTTAATATTTGGAAAACTCCTAATTCAAGTGAGAGACTTTCTATTTGTCTAGGTATCTTGTTTAGACCTATAAATAGAGGATTATGGGTCTAGGGTTGGTAATGTAATGGTTATGAGAACAAGGTGAATGTTTTAGGGCTCCTGGGGAGAGTGGGTTTGCTCTCAAGGAGAGCCCTAATAGTTCTCATGGGGAGTGAAAGATAATAGAAAGGGTTTAAGCATATTAGGGCTTGGGTAAATCGGGATTGTTCTTAGGGTTCATTGAGAAGGTGACTTGAGTGGGGTGTAGAAGGGGCTTTGGGCTTGGGTTGAGATTTAATCTGAGAGGAGAGTAAATATTGTACTGGATTTCTCAAGGTTTCTCTGAATAAAGTAGAAGCAATCAGATCTTGACTTGTGGATGTAGGCAGGTTATTGCCGAACCACGTATATCTCTTGTGTTTTTTCTTGGTGTGTTGTTTTTGTGTTTGTTTGTTTATTCTTTTTCCGTCAATGTTATTCTATTATTTCCCCAATAAGAGGAATTATCTGTGCCAGAAAATCTCTTTCCATCCCCATAGCTCCTTTCAATCCAACTGTAACAACACCAACACCATCTTCGAATCTCCGTTTCTCGAGAAACATCGAATTCTTCAGCTAGGGCTAGTGTTGGGGTACGGATATTTTCGAATCTCAATTCGAATTGTGAGAAAAACTCTATAGTCGGGAAGATCAAAAGCACTGCAGGAGCCATGATTCTAACCGCTTCAGCAGCATTGATGATCGGAAAATTCTCTCAGTTGCCGGCGAGAGCAGAAACTCTAGAAACAGTTACAGAAGAAAAGGCAACAGTTGAAGAACAAGAAGAAGAAGAAGATAACGATCAGGAGAAAAACAAAGAATCACCATTGTCTCAGTTTCTCGAATTCCATCCTAACGCCGTCGACGCTTTAAAATCTCAATTGCAACGGAAGCTCGAAGACGGTGATGATGAGGAAGCTTTGAAGATCTTGGAACGATTAGTTTCTTCTCAACCATCACAGCTCGAATGGAAAGTTCTCATGGCGAGATTACTGAATGAAATGGGAGAAATGGCCGAAGCTCGAAATGTTTTTGAGGAGATTTTGGCAGTAAAGCCTCTCTCTTTCAAAGGCCTATTCGAGAACGCATTGCTCATGGACCGCTGTGGTGAAGGCAAAGCTGTACACCAACGGCTCGAAGAAGCCCTGAAGCTTGCAGAGGAAGAACAAAAGGAGAAAGAAGCCCGTAATGTAAGGTTGATAATGGCACAGATTCAGTTTCTGCAGAAGAACATCGATGAGGCCTTGAGGTCTTACCAAGAACTGGCTAAGGAGGACCTGAAGGATTTCCAGTCTTACTTCTGTCAAGGCATGATTTATAGCTTGCTTGATCGGAACAAAGAGGATAAGGAGCAGTTTGCAAAGTACCACGAGCTTTCTCCGAAGAAGTTCAAGGTGGAGGGATTCTTGCAGACTCCGCTATCGAGGATGAAACTCTTTGGGACAGATTGGGAGAATTGAATTTCTGGGCTGTTTGCTGCTGAATCCTCAAAATAATTGGAGACCCAGAAGAGAGATATTGGGATATTCTTGCATAGTTCTGCCTCTGTTAAGATTTTGGTTGCCATTTTCGTTCTTAATTACAAAATCAATGCTGTTTAATATCCATGGAAGCGTCGCAGGAATTATGTACAGAGAATGAAAAAATCTTCTGTTAGTTATTCTAGAGATAAATTTGTAAGGCTCAAAGAGTGGACTTTCAACGACACCAACTGACGGGACTTGAACCCAGTCCATCCTAGCAGGTACATACACATTGCCATTAAGACCAAAGGGAAGGTGTAACCATCCTTTTTTATACTTTATAAAAGTTACTTATTCCCATCATAGAACTCTTCCTGATTAGAAACTTAATTGACTTCTATGAGGCTCCGTTCTTTTGGTGGAACTTTTAAAGTCTAGAACTTTCATAGTTTCATGCCTAATTTTGCTTAATGTCTAGAACTATATTATTTTATAAAGTGCATAAGTTCTACAAATATGGAACTTTCAAGTTCTACCCAAAATTTTGGATGTTTTAAGTTTCATCCATGTGGAACTTCTAAGTAAGTTGAACCCAATAAATTTAAGATACCATAGTATAAAAGAGTAAGAAACCATCTCCCCTCTCTTCCCGAACACTTGCCCCTCTAATTCCAAAGTACTAATGTTCCGCACTTTTAAAAGTTCCACAGAAAGAATGGAGCCTTAATGTTTATGATATTACGCTTTTCGAATATATAAATAAATTATTGATATTACTTGATGAAGAGAGTCATCAACATTCTTAATACTGTTTTTTCTACCTTACAAGAGAGTTTCCAATTTGATTTTTAATAAAGCAAAATTAATTGGCGATCATTGTAAGACCACTTTAAGAGAAACTTCGTACGCTCAAATCTTTCGTGATCAGATTGGCATCCCAAAATTTCCCATCAACACATGACAAGAATGAGTTCCATGCGGTAAATTGTTAAAGATGGCAACCTAAATCACACTAATCTAATGAATAGTTATATTTTGGCCTATAAGAGGCTCAATATGAGATTTCATTAATTGGAGCATCATCATCACTTACCTATTTTGATTTGTTCTAACAACCCATATGGTTTGATGCTATGCTATGCAATTCAAAGTTCTTTTTTCCCTTAAATGTAATCTAAAGATCGATCAACACAAAACAAAAGCCCGCTAGGCCATTTACAGCGTGCAGGACAAAATAACGAAGGGAGATCCACAAAGCCAAAAAAAAAACTAACACCATTGTTATAAAATTAATTTTAAAAAAAAAGAAAACTAAAACCATTGTTATAAAATAAAGGGTAATTTCAGCAATATGACAGCACGTGTAAGTCATGCTGAGATGGGGTTGAGCTAAGGACAACCAAGCTTTGCCCACATTTTACTTTGGACCTATATTTCAGCCCAACCAAGCCCAAGCTCAAGCTCAGCCCAAAGTGAGACAAACTCACCCGTCCAAACTTCGGGCCAAACAATCAGGCTTGGGGCTAGCCCGGCCTAGTTGGCCTCTCAGCATCCATGTCTTGAATGCACGCATTCAATAGCAACCTCGTCTGTACATCTTTAAGTGAACCACTCTGATGGTTGACGATTTTCTTGTCTTTTATTCACCATGAACGAAGGGAAGGTGAAAGAGAGCCCCTACCAATTATAAGTAATAAGAGCATCTCAGTTCCATTTTGTGTTCTATTGCTATATTATAATATTGGGATGAGAAAATTGGTCTCCAACAGTAGCATATGGCAGTGCCAAATTATAGCATATGCTATAGGATAAAGCTTTTGAGACCCACTTAGGGGCGAGACCACTAAGACCGTGCTCTAAGAGCGAAGGATTTCAAGTGGGGCCTAACATGTGAAATGGGCCCCACCTGAAATCCCGTGCTCTTAGAGCACGGTCTCGGTAGTCTCGGCCCAAAGGGGGTCTCAGTAGCAAAGTCCAATGCCATAATTGAGATAGTGAATCTCTGATTCTTTTTACTGTATTTCCAACTTTAACAAATTAAGTAACCCAATAATAACTAAATATAGATGAAAAATAGTCCGCTCCTCACCTGTTGGAGCGAGCAAGTCTTGCCCCCTCATCGCCCACATGTGTCCCTTTTAACTGTGGTTAAGATTCTCCAACTCTTGGGATTAATATTTTTTAACCTTAGTTTTTAGAAGGGACAAAAACATTGTTAAAAATAGGTTGCTGCTCCGGGCACACCAACATTTTCTTATCAAACACGAAAACAAAAAAAAATCCTTTTTCTTTAACTTAAAATTATTTCTTCTCTATGAGCACCCAAACCGAAACCGGCCCTAAACTGTCTTCTTCAAATTTTCTTCAAGGGACAAGAACACTATCAATTGTTGCCTCGTCTTGGAACCGTCCAAGTGAAGGGTAATCGAAATGCACACTTTTCCATGTCCTATTTACGTTTGCCTCCCTTCCAGACAAGGGTCACCATAGATCAGTGTTGGCCTCTTCACCCCGGACAGCTGATCGTAAGAAGTCATCTAATTTATATCACGTTAATCTTGCTGGACATCATCCATCAATACACTCTACTCAAAACATGCAAGGAGCCCTTTGCCAAATCTAGCATATCTGCAACCCTCAGGGAATCAATACCAATCTTTCTTTGGGTTCTTATAATTCAGACCACCCCTTTTCTGCTTTAATCTCAATGAAGAAGACAATATCAGAGAACATACAGACCAAAAGCTCCTTAAGAGCTCTGTCAGGATCACCCTAATCCTTGACTATTCCTGCCATGAGCTCCAGCCCCTGAAGAATTCAAGCAGGAGCAATAGAAAGTCTAGGGGCTGTACACCCCATGAGAGAGCATGTAGAGGAGGAAAGGATTGCATCCATTAATTGTTCAGTGGTTGCCAAGGGTGGCTAGGTAGTCACATGATTGGCTTCATGGTAATCGTGCCAAAACTTATTATGGGTCAAATGCCGTGTCATAAAGCTTTGATCTCCTGGGTTAATGTCCATATGCACCACCCAGGAAGGTGCCTCCAAGGCATATATTCAATGGTGTAGCCATTATCCTTGTGTATGGGATTCACATGTATGTATCGGTAATAAATAACAGGTTCACAACACCCTATGGCTTGCACAAGAACTTTGAGCCAATTGCTGAAGGGCCCATGTATAGCTGATCAACTGGATATATATTTGCAGGTGTGAGGAAGTTTGGTTCGAAATCTAATAACCATGCGAAAATCAAACAGATAGAAGCATAGATCTAAAGGAAAACAATTGTTTGGGGTCTCCATGCTATGCAATATTTGTTCAGACTTTTGATCTAATAATAATTATGTTTTTAAGTTTAGTCTGGTGTATACGCAAAAAATTTATAGATTTTTTTTGTCTCATGGTGTGCTCCTAAAATTTAGTGTATTTTAATGGTGTGTAGTCTATTTGGTGTACGGTCAGAAAATGTTGGTGTCCTCGTAGCACCACCCTAAAAATATTACCCACAATTAAAAAGAGAGGCACCCTCTAACCAGATACAATATATAAAATCCTAACAATTAATCTACTACAAATGAAAAGGGCCACCCACATGAACCTGCTGTATAAAAAGGGCCCGTACAAATCACCTGTTGATCATATTAGTTTTGGTCATCCAACTTGTGTAAATTTTATAAGTGGCTCATTCCGAGAATCCCAGAATACAAACTGCACTTCCATAAGGGTAGACCAGGTATTATACATCAGAAATGCAAAATCCTTAGTATTATCACGAAATGCAAGTTGAAAGATTAAAAAGATTTTAAGAACAAATAGGGAAAAAAAATTGAGAAAAACTATCAACAGGAGCTGCAGGGAAGGGGTATTTATGGAAAAAATACTGTTAAAAAATACCCCTTCTTTGTGTACATAATTACCAAAGTCCCACATCCTAAGACAAATTTTGGGTTGCTCTGGTTGACTGTTCAACCGGAGCTCCTGTTCATAGTTAATCTCAAAATGAATTCCAAAACAAATTGTGAAATGTAATGAGATCTTAATAATAAACTATAACAATTTGCAAAATGAAATTCTTGTAAACTACTTCCACTTAGCACCAACAAAATTTAAGGCCTATTACGACTCACAAAATTTAAAACAAAGCAGAAAATCCGATGACATGTGCCTTCATTTCGCCTTGTTCAATGTTTTTTTTTTTGAACAACAAATAAAAACAATGACCTGGCTAACTCCTCATGGTAGTATATTACCCACGCTTGCCCCCATACCATGGATAGATACCCATTCCACAATAGGGCGTCAAATTCGATCTCGAATACAAGGGATGGGAAGAGAGTAATTGTCAAAGATGCGACTATTCCTCTCTTTCCATATGGCAACGAAATATTTTCAGGCAATGTACTCCAGATAACTCCCTGAACACCCACCAATGACATCAATGGCCAACCTGATAAGAAGTGCAGATAGGAAGATAAGAAGACGCGGTCCACCTGGACCGCCCTAATCGAGAGAAGAAAAAACCTCATATCTCAAATACAACCGAATTATACAAGAGCAAATGATCTACTGTCTTTTCTTCCATGAGACAAAAGAAACAATGATTTGTCATACTCCACCATTTACTCTTTAAGTGATAAGTGTAAGAATTTTATTCAGAGCTGCAAGACATTTTATGATATTATTAAGATTAATGAGACCTCCAAAATCTAGAGCAATTCTAAAATGGTGATGAAATTTGCCAAAGCGGCAATTAAATTGATAAAAAAGACATGAGAAAGAACTTACACGAGTGTTTCTATAACGACCCGGAATTTTAATATAATAAAATTATGTGTTTATGGGTCCTTAATGAAGGTTAATTAGTTAATTAATTGTTAAATTAATAAGAAGGGGATTTTGCTCAGGGTTGAAGTGCACCGAGGAAATCTCAGTATCATTTGGCAAAAATTTGCACACAGTGTGCCGGTCGACTGCCGGGACACACCCCTACCGTATCAGTTCCGTCAAGTATCATTTCGCGGGACCGCGGGGCCATTATGTGTGATAAAATTGAGAGAAACGGGAAATTTCCATATTTCCAAAAATTAAGTGGGACCCAATATCTGTTGGAGATCCTAATAGAAATCCGTGCGGTTAGCACTAATGCGTGTCGGTCGGCCGTGGGGACTAATGTCTGTCGTCACGGCAGTTAGTTATCTCAAACGAAGAAACGGCGGCCTGTTTTGTGTTCGAAATCAGGAAGTTAGTGGGTTTTGCAATTTTCTTCCGGACTAAAGTGTAGCTGTCAAAACTCAGTATTTTTCCCCAAAATTTTTACAGTAGGTGTCGGACTGCCCCAAGTTCGGTCACCTAAAGTTTCGTCAAAATCGGATGTCTTTAAGTAGGACCACGAAGGCCGTATAGATAAGAGAAAAAAAAAATAGTCAAATGGGTCAACCGTTGACTTGGTCAACGGGACCATTAATTATGGTCATGTGCTATGCACATGACCTTATCTATATATAAGGGAGGCCAGCCTTCCCATTACTTACGTTCTGTAAACAGTGGGAAAATTCTGCTACAGCATATTGTAGAGAGAGAAAGTGAGGAGAGAGGAAGAGAGAGAAAGAGGAGAGAGAAAGGAAGAGAGAGAAAGGGAAAGGGAGGTCTCCTTGAGGTTTTTCGACGTCCCCGACGCGTTGGCGGCGTCTGATTTTCTCTTCGGCGTCTCGTTTTGCGTGTAGAGAGAGAAAGAGAAAAAGGTAGAGAGAGAAAGTTGAGAGAGAAAGTTGCATGCGCTCTACCTTGGGGTTGATCATCCTTCCAAGCGCGTTGGCGGTGTCCGTTTCGACTCTAGTAGCCTCGAAACACGTGAAGCAAGTAAAACCCCTATCTTTTCTTCTCCTTTTTCCGCTTATTTTGCTATATTATTTCATGTGATGTATATGCATGTCTTTTAACATGAATGAAAAAGGGGCGGAGACCCCTATGTGATGTTGTGATTTTATGTGGTCCCTCAGGGAGCCCAGATCGGGTCCCGGGTAAATTGTATCGCCACTCTAGGGTGACGAAAAGTTGTTTTGCATGTCTTGTAAGGCTATGGAGACATCCATTAGTCTGGAAACCCTCCCTAACGGGACGGTGTGTTACCGGAGTTGGTTCACGGGCGCGAGGCCCAAGTATTTCAGTTAATCAAGCGAGGCTTGGGTTAACTGGGGTTAACCTGTGGTTAGAAAATCTAACCAGGGTTAAGTATAGTCCGTGGTTCCTCTTTGGCTAGGTCAGGAGAGACGGTGCCCAGTAAGGCCCGGGGTTCCTCCGTGACTGATAGTCGGGAGATGTCGGTCTGTTTGTCTAGGTCGTCTGTGGTGCCTCTTGGACTAGGTCAGGAGTGGCGGTGTCCTGCATGGCCCGTGGTTCCTCCGTGACTGGTAGTCAGGAGATGTCGGAGTCCTAGGGAGTTTAAAGTGGCTAAACATCAGATAGTGTATAGTCCGGGGTTCCTCTCTGGGTGGGTTAGAAGATGTCGGTACCGTGTCTATCGTGGTCCCTTCTTGGTGGAACGTCAGGAGATGTCGGCATTGGTATAGATGTCGGGGTTCCTCCGTAGACTAGCCAGAAGATGACGGTAGGCAGGTTGGTCGGGGTTCCTTCATAACTGATACCCAGGGCGATGGCGGCGAATACACGGTAGATGTGGCCAGTCAATTGAATGGAAAAATGGTCTTATTGGGTGAATGCTCATGTTTGTGTGTGTAAGCTTCGGATACGAAGTGGTCTGAGTTGGTATACTCAGAGTTGGTGTATTTGTTTGAGTTGGTGGACTCATAGTTCGGTATGGAATCATCGGATTCCAGGTGAGTTGGGTTGGTATACCCAAGGTTTTGTCATGTTCGGGTGAAAGCCGGAACAGCGTGTGTGAGTCTAAATGACTCAATGTATTATGGCTATGATTTAGAGACTTTAAGCTAAACATTTGTGGGCTGTGGCCAATTAATAGAGTCTTAGGACTCGAAATGAAACATGATTGATGATTGAAACGATAATTTGGTAATATAATACATTTATAACTGAACCTCATAATTGGAAAGTAATGTGAGGTCGGGAACCTCTGTTAGGGTGACGTAACCCTAAGTGACCTTGGGTCACAATTTATTATATACTGTTCTATTTTACTGTAACATGCAAATTGAACTGCTTATTATATCATTATTGATGCGTGTTATTATGTGGAAAATAGTTTAGAAGGATTGTGGTTTTATTGAGCTTCATAGCTCACTGACTTTTTGTGTCAGCAGATCTCGGAGCTGCTGACCAGTAAGTGGAAAGTCCAATTGGACATTTTCGAAGCTTGTACAAGTTGTACCTGGCGTGATAGAGACGCCTACTTTTGTAAAACAAACTTGATGTAAATAATACAGGTATATGGTTTATATGATGGCTATTGTGATGACAGGTATTATTTGCTTTTAGGGAGCATCTGATAAATGTTTAAATTTCCCGTATTTTTGCGGGTAAAGTCTTCCGCTTGCATGATTTGACGAACGGACACGCGTCTCGGAACTTGATTCCCTAGGCGCGGGTTCGGGGCGTCACAATTGGTATCAGAGCCAATAGCAATAACCATCACACAAATCATACTTGAGCATAATACACCTAGGAACCGTTGGATAGGCGATCCCTTAGAGATTTATTTGATATTCCTAGTTGAGTGATTGTTGTACATGTCATGTTTCGAAATCAGACATTGATTTGGAATATGTACATGTGCAAGAATGGCAAGGACGCACCGAATTCTCACAAAGAGGGAGATAGCTCTGTTTGAATGGGCAGTGACTATGCAGAGAAGACGTCATGCCGGATGGTCGTGTTACCGCACTATACACCTAAAGGCGGTAAAACCACTCCGTAAGGGAATGACCGCACAAGCAATGCGCGAATCCCTTAGAAAGAGCGAGATTGATTGGATTTTGAGAGAGGCTAGACCTGAGACAGAGGATCAGGCACCGCAGGAGGGTAGTGTAGCAGTCTCACCGATAGAGGTTGAGACGTACGAAGTATAGGATCATGGTGGAAGAGCGTGGTGCATCTATATCGTTTTGGCGTTTTGGAATATAATAGATGCCCATTCGATCTTTCCATCATTAGATCACTTTTTGTATGTGTACAGCTACATGATGTTTTGTATACGTTGGTGTACTATATACTGTACAGTGTTGCTTTGTATATATTAAAGATGAAGTAAATGAAATGTCTCTTTTTGGATATCGAATTCTCAGTGCATTTTAGTTTTATTTTATTATTAAAAGTTCGTTACTTTATAATTATAGGTGAATCATGCCACCTCGACGAGCACCCGAAAATACCTTGGCTGGGGCATTCGAGGCTATTACAGCCCTAGCCAACCTAATTCAGCAACAACAGGCCCAGAATATGAATGGAAATGGGAATGGTAGTCGTATCCCCATTGCTACCATGCCAGAGCATGGGAATGTGACCCGATTGGAGAAGTTTAAGAGGCTTGGACCGTCGGCCTTTTCGGGCACTACTGATCCGCTGAAGGCGGAGAACTGGATTAGAAGTTTGGAAAAAAATTTTAGGGCTATGTCTTTGCCAGAAAATGACAAGCCCGAGTTCGCTATCTTTCTACTTGAAGGAGAAGCGGAACATTGGTGGACCACAGTGGAAAGGACAGTTCCACTGCATCAGAGGCCCGTTACTTGGGCAAGATTTACTGAATTATTTTATGAGCGCTATTTTTCAGCGTCGATGAAAAAGAGGAAAGAGATGGAGTTTCTTCAGCTGACCCAAGGAAACATGTCGGTTAGCGAGTATGAACAAAAGTTTAATCAACTCTCGAGGTTCGCTGTGAGATTTGTCGAGGATGAGCAGTGGAGGGTTGAGAAATTTGAAGAAGGATTGAAGCCGGCTATCAGAGGGAAATTGGCAGCTCAACGATTTACCTCCTTCTCAGAGATATTAGATAGAGCACTCAGAGTAGAGCGAGTGCATGAAGAACTGGCACAGTCTAGTGCTGGCAAAGGCAAAGGGACAGTTGGGAAGCCCTGGATAAAGGAGAATAACCGGCAGTTTACTGGGAAAATAAAGTTCGAGGACATGAAAAACCAAGGGTCTACGGGAAGATTGGGGCTTAAGTGCGAGAAATGTGGTCAGGGTCATTTGACCAAGGACTGTAGAGTGAAGGTTTGCTTCCAGTGCGGAAAGCCTGGACACTTCAAGAAGGATTGCCCTAAGGCTCAACCACTAGCGTTGGAAGGCGGAAAAGGAAGAGTGTTTGCAATTACCCAGGAAGAGGCACAGCAGACCGAAGGTGTCATCGAAGGTAAACTTTTAGTATTTCAAGTACCTGCTTATGCTTTGATTGACACTGGTGCTACACATTCGTTTGTCTCTACTCGTTTTGCTAAACACATAAGTTACAAGCCTGATACACTCAAAAGCATGATGTCTGTATCTACACCATCAGGGAAAGTTCTGTGCACAAAAACAGTCTATGATAGGTGTCTCATACTTGTCAATAGTGTACGGATGTTAGTAGATCTGATCGTGTTAGACATGAAGGATTATGATGTTATCCTAGGGATGGATTGGTTGGCTAATTACCATGCAGTGGTAGATTGTAATGCCAAGAAAGTGATATTTCGAATTCCGGACATCCCAGAGTTCGAAATGCAGGGGATTATCCGAGGTCAAGCACCCAAGCTAATATCCGCAATTAAAGCATGTCACCTTCTAGACAAGGGGTGTACTGGGTATTTAGCTGCAGTGGTGGTCGATAAAGATGAAGATGACACTTTAGGGAATACCCCGGTGGTCAGAGAGTTTCGAGATGTGTTTCCTGATGAATTACCAGGACTCCCTCCTACTAGAGAAATCGATTTTACAATCGATGTTACTCCGGGTGTAGACTCGATATCTAAAACACCGTATCGGATGGCTCCGGCTGAGTTGCAAGAACTGAAGATTCAATTGCAAGACCTATTAGATAAGGGCTTGATCCGTCCTAGTGTTTCACCATGGGGAGCACCGGTGTTATTTGTCCGAAAGAAAGACGGGAGTCTGCGTCTGTGTATAGATTATCGTCTGCTGAATCAAGCGACGATCAAAAATAAGTATCCTCTCCCCAGGATCGATGATCTATTTGATCAGTTGCAAGGCGCCCAAGTGTTTTCCAAGATTGATTTACGGTCCGGCTATCACCAATTGAGGGTCAAAGAAGAAGATATTCAAAAGACAGCATTCCGAACTCGGTATGGTCACTACGAGTTCTTGGTGATGCCTTTTGGACTGACAAATGCACCTGCGGCCTTTATGGAGTTGATGAATCGTCTTTTCAGGCCGTACTTGGATCAGTTTATTGTGGTATTTATTGATGATATCTTGGTGTACTCACCTAGTCATGAGAAGCACGCTGAGCACTTGAGGATTACGCTACAGACATTAAGAGATAATCAGTTGTATGCTAAGTTCTCCAAGTGCGAGTTTTGGATGGAAGAAGTAGCCTTTCTTGGACATATTGTGTCAAGAAATGGAATATCTGTTGATCCTTCCAAGATTCAGGCAGTAACCGATTGGGCAAGGCCATCCACTGTTACTGAAGTTCGAAGTTTTCTGGGATTGGCTGGGTACTACCGCAGATTTGTAGAAGGTTTCTCGAAGATAGCAGCTCCATTAACGGAATTGACTAAGAAAGATGTGAAGTTCGAATGGACGGCATCTCGGGAGCGAAGCTTTCAAGAATTAAAGAAGAGATTAACAACCGCTCCAGTATTGACAACTCCCTCAGGATCTGGAGGATTTGAGGTGTATTGCGATGCTTCCAGTAAGGGACTCGGTTGTGTCTTAATGCAAAACAAAAAGGTCATTGCTTATGGTTCGAGACAACTCAAGATTCACGAACGGAATTATCCCACGCATGACCTGGAGTTAGCTGCGGTAGTATTCGCACTAAAAATTTGGAGACATTATCTTTATGGAGAGAAGTTGGTGATCTATAGTGATCACAAGAGTTTAAAGTATCTATTCTCCCAAAAGGAACTCAATATGCGACAGCGTAGATGGATGGAATTCTTGAAGGATTATGATTATGTAATCCAGTATCATCCTGGTAAGGGTAACGTGGTTGCTGATGCCCTGAGTAGAAAGACAGTTGGATCTGTAGCATATATGAGGGCCGAGCGATGGAAGATGATCGAAGAATTCAAGAGTTGGAATCTGAGTCTAGGAGTCCAGGGTAATAGTGCCAAGTTGGCTAGTATTCAGGCCAAGCCAGTGTTATTACAAAAGATTCAAGAAGCACAGTTGGAAGATCAGGAGATCAAAGTTATCAGAGATAAGATTCTTCAAGGAAAATGGGTGATTTTGAAGAATCTGAAGATGGAATACTTCGATTCAAAGGTCGAATCTGTGTGCCTAGAAATCCTGAGTTGAAGAATGAACTGCTCAATGAGGCACATCGATCTCGTTTTGCGGTGCACCCCGGAAGTACAAAGATGTATCAGGATATGAAGAATAACTACTGGTGGAACGGCATGAAGAGAGAAATTGCAGAGTATGTATCTCGATGCCTTGTTTGTCAGCAAGTCAAGGCAGAACATCAGAAACCACCTGGATTGTTAAATTCATTGCCTATTCCCGAGTGGAAATGGGAGCACATTACGATGGATTTTGTGGTGGGGTTACCAAAAACAAGGAGTGGACATGATGCCGTTTGGGTGATAGTTGATCGATTGACGAAGTCGGCTCACTTTCTTGCTATAAAGGATACCATAACCCTGGAAAATTTATCAAAGTTGTACATCAAGGAGATTGTGAAGCTGCATGGTGTGCCGGTATCTATTGTGTCAGATCGCGATCCGCGATTTACTTCCCGATTCTGGAGGAGCTTGCAAGAAGCTTTAGGTACGCAGCTAAACATGAGTACAGCTTATCATCCGCAAACCGATGGACAGTCTGAGCGCACAATACAAACTCTAGAAGATATGATGCGCACTTGCAGTCTGGACTTTCAAGGAAACTGGGATGATCACTTGCCATTGATCGAGTTTGCATATAATAACAGTTATCAGGCAAGTATTCAAATGGCTCCTTACGAGGCCTTGTATGGCAGGAGTTGTCGGTCACCAGTATGTTGGACTGAAGTAGGGGAACGTAAACTACTGGGACCTGAGTTGGTGCAAGAAACAACAAAGAAGATCGAGTTGATTCGATCGAGGTTATTATCTGCACAAAGTCGACAGAAAAGCTATGCAGATGGAAAGCGCCGGGACTTAGAGTTTCAAGTCGGCGACCATGTCTTCTTGAAAATCTCTCCATCAAAAGGTATTGTACGATTCGGAAAGCGGGGAAAGTTAAGTCCGCGATTCATTGGACCTTTTGAGATTTTGGCTAAAATAGGAGGTGTAGCCTACCGTTTGGCGTTACCACCAGAGCTGGCAAGGGTTCACAATGTATTCCACATATCCATGTTGAGAAAATATGTACATGATCCCTCGCACGTGATACGATATGAACCAATTCAAGTCAGAGAGGACTTAACTTTTGAAGAAAAGCCAGTGATAATTTTGTTCCGCAAGGAACAGGTGTTACGAAACAAAACGATTAAGCTAGTTAAAGTTTTATGGGAACACCATAGCATAGAGGAAGCCACATGGGAACTTGAAGATGTCATTAGAAGCAATCATCCTCAGTTATTTGATGACTAGTGTATATATAAATTTCGAGGACGAAATTTTTGTAAGGAGGGGAGATTGTAACGACCCGGAATTTTAATATAATAAAATTATGTGTTTATGGGTCCTTAATGAAGGTTAATTAGTTAATTATTTGTTAAATTAATAAGAAGGGGATTTTGCTCAGGGTTGAAGTGCACCGAGGAAATCTCAGTATCATTTGGTGAAAATCACACACAGTGTGCCGGTCGACTGCCGGGACACACCCCTACCATATCGGTTCCGTCAGGTATCATTTCGCGGGACCGCGGGGCCATTATGTGTGATAAAATTGAGAAAAACTGAGAAATTACATATTTCCAGAAATCAAGTGGGACCCAATATCTGTTGGAGATCCTAATAGAAATCCGTGCGGTTAGGCACTAATGCGTGTCGGTCGGCCGTGGGGACTAATGTCTGTCGTCACGGCAGTTAGTTATCTCAAACGAAGAAACGGCGGCCTGTTTTGTGTTCGAAATCAGGAAATTAGTGGGTTTTGTAATTTTCTTCCGGACTAAAGTGTAGCTGTCAAAACTCAGTATTTTTCTCCGAAATTTTGACAGTAGGTATCGGACTGCCCCAAGTTCGGTCACCTAAAGTTTCGTCAAAATCGGATGTCTTTAAGTAGGACCACGAAGGGCGTATACATAAGAGAAAAAAAAAATAGTCAAATGGGTCAACCGTTGACTTGGTCAACGGGACCATTAATTATTATCATGTGGTATGCACATGACCTTATCTATATATAAGGGAGGCTAGCCTTCCCATTACTTACGTTCTGTAAACAGTGGGAAAATTCTGCTACAGCATATTGTAGAGAGAGAAAGTGAGGAGAGAGAAAGGAAGAGAGAGAAATAGGAGAGAGAAAGGAAGAGAGAGAAAGGGAAAGGGAGGTCTCCTTGAGGTTTTTCGACGTCCCCGACGCGTTGGCGGCGTCTGATTTTCTCTTCGGCGTCTCGTTTTGCGTGTAGAGAGAGAAAGAGAAAAAGGTAGAGAGAGAAAGTTGCATGCGCTCTACCTTGGGGTTGATCATCCTTCCGAGCGCGTTGGCGGTGTCCGTTTCGACTCTAGTCGCCTCGAAACGCGTGAAGCAAGTAAAACCCCTATCTTTTCTTCTCCTTTTTCTGCTTATTTTGCTATATTATTTCATGTGATGTATATACATGTCTTTTAACATGAATGAAAAAGGGGCGGAGACCCCTATGTGATGTTGTGATTTTATGTGGTCCCTCAGGGAGCCCAGATCGGGTCCCAGGTAAATTGTATCGCCACTCTAGGGTGACGAAAAGTTGTTTTGCATGTCTTGTAAGGCTATGGAGACATCCATTAGTCTGGAAACCCTCCCTAACGGGACGGTGTGTTACCGGAGTTGGTTCACGGGCGCGAGGCCCAAGTATTTCAGTTAATCAAGCGAGGCTTGGGTTAACTGGGGTTAACCTGTGGTTAGAAAATCTAACCTAGGGTTAAGTATAGTCCGTGGTTCCTCTTTGACTAGGTCAGGAGAGACGGTGCCCAGTAAGGCCCGGGGTTCCTCCGTGACTGATAGTCGGGAGATGTCGGTCTGTTTGTCTAGGTCGTCCGTGGTGCCTCTTGGACTAGGTCAGGAGTGGCGGTGTCCTGCATGGCCCGTGGTTCCTCCGTGACTGGTAGTCAGGAGATGTCGGAGTCCTAGGGAGTTTAAAGTGGCTAAACATCAGATAGTGTATAGTCCGGGGTTCCTCTCTGGGTGGGTTAGAAGATGTCGGCACCGTGTCTATCGTGGTCCCTTCTTGGTGGAACGTCAGGAGATGTCGGCATTGGTATAGATGTCGGGGTTCCTCCGTAGACTAGCCAGAAGATGACGGTAGGCAGGTTGGTCGGGGTTCCTTCATAACTGATACCCAGGGCGATGGTGGCGAATACACGGTAGATGTGGCCAGTCAATTGAATGAAAAATATTCTTATTGGGTGAATGCCCATGTTGTGTGTGTAAGCTTCGGATACGAAGTGGTCTGAGTTGGTATACTCAGAGTTGGTGTATTTGTTTGAGTTGGTGGACTCATAGTTCGGTATGGAATCATCGGATTCCAGGTGAGTTGGGTTGGTATACCCAAGGTTTTGTCATGTTCGGGTGAAAGCCGGAACAGCGTGTGTGAGTCTAAATGACTCAATGTATTATGGCTATGATTTAGAGACTTTAAGCTAAACATTTGTGGGCTGTGGCCAATTAATAGAGTCTTAGGACTCGAAATGAAACATGATTGATGATTGAAACGATAATTTGGTAATATAATACATTCATAACTGAACCTCATAATTGGAAAGTAATGTGAGGTCGGGAACCTCTGTTAGGGTGACGTAACCCTAAGTGACCTTGGGTCACAATTTATTATATACTGTTCTATTTTACTGTAACATGCAAATTGAACTGCTTATTATATCATTATTGATGCGTGTTATTATGTGGAAAATAGTTTAGAAGGATTGTGGTTTTATTGAGCTTCATAGCTCACTGACTTTTTGTGTCAGCAGATCTCGGAGCTGCTGACCAGTAAGTGGAAAGTCCAATTGGACATTTTCGAAGCTTGTACAAGTTGTACCTGGCGTGATAGAGACGCCTACTTTTGTAAAACAAACTTGATGTAAATAATACAGGTATATGGTTTATATGATGGCTATTGTGATGACAGGTATTATTTGCTTTTAGGGAGCATCTGATAAATGTTTAAATTTCCCGTATTTTTGCGGGTAAAGTCTTCCGCTTGCATGATTTGACGAACGGACACGCGTCTCGGAACTTGATTCCCTAGGCGCGGGTTCGGGGCGTCACAATTGGTATCAGAGCCAATAGCAATAACCATCACACAAATCATACTTGAGCATAATACACCTAGGAACCGTTGGATAGGCGATCCCTTAGAGATTTATTTGATATTCCTAGTTGAGTGATTGTTGTACATGTCATGTTTCGAAATCAGACATTGATTTGGAATATGTACATGTGCAAGAATGGCAAGGACGCACCGAATTCTCACAAAGAGGGAGATAGCTCTGTTTGAATGGGCAGTGACTATGCAGAGAAGACGTCATGCCGGATGGTCGTGTTACCGCACTATACACCTAAAGGCGGTAAAACCACTCCGTAAGGGAATGACCGCACAAGCAATGCGCGAATCCCTTAGAAAGAGCGAGATTGATTGGATTTTGAGAGAGGCTAGACCTGAGACAGAGGATCAGGCACCGCAGGAGGGTAGTGTAGCAGTCTCACCGATAGAGGTTGAGACGTACGAAGTATAGGATCATGGTGGAAGAGCGTGGTGCATCTATATCGTTTTGGCGTTTTGGAATATAATAGATGCCCATTCGATCTTTCCATCATTAGATCACTTTTTGTATGTGTACAGCTACATGATGTTTTGTATACGTTGGTGTACTATATACTGTACAGTGTTGCTTTGTATATATTAAAGATGAAGTAAATGAAATGTCTCTTTTTGGATATCGAATTCTCAGTGCATTTAGTTTATTTTATTATTAAAAGTTCGTTACTTTATAATTATAGGTGAATCATGCCACCTCGACGAGCACCCGAAATACCTTGGCTGGGGCATTCGAGGCTATTACAGCCCTAGCCAACCTAATTCAGCAACAACAGGCCCAGAATATGAATGGAAATGGGAATGGTAGTCGTATCCCCATTGCTACCATGCCAGAGCATGGGAATGTGACCCGATTGGAGAAGTTTAAGAGGCTTGGACCGTCAGCCTTTTCGGGCACTACTGATCCGCTGAAGGCGGAGAACTGGATTAGAAGTCTGGAAAAAAGTTTTAGGGCTATGTCTTTGCCAGAAAATGACAAGCCCGAGTTCGCTATCTTTCTACTTGAAGGAGAAGCGGAACATTGGTGGACCACAGTGGAAAGGACAGTTCCACTGCATCAGAGGCCCGTTACTTGGGCAAGATTTACTGAATTATTTTATGAGCGCTATTTTTCAGCGTCGATGAAAAAGAGGAAAGAGATGGAGTTTCTTCAGCTGACCCAAGGAAACATGTCGGTTAGCGAGTATGAACAAAAGTTTAATCAACTCTCGAGGTTCGCTGTGAGATTTGTCGAGGATGAGCAGTGGAGGGTTGAGAAATTTGAAGAAGGATTGAAGCCGGCTATCAGAGGGAAATTGGCAGCTCAACGATTTACCTCCTTCTCAGAGATATTAGATAGAGCACTCAGAGTAGAGCGAGTGCATGAAGAACTGGCACAGTCTAGTGCTGGCAAAGGCAAAGGGACAGTTGGGAAGCCCTGGATAAAGGAGAATAACCGGCAGTTTACTGGGAAAATAAAGTTCGAGGACATGAAAAACCAAGGGTCTACGGGAAGATTGGGGCTTAAGTGCGAGAAATGTGGTCAGGGTCATTTGACCAAGGACTGTAGAGTGAAGGTTTGCTTCCAGTGCGGAAAGCCTGGACACTTCAAGAAGGATTGCCCTAAGGCTCAACCACTAGCGTTGGAAGGCGGAAAAGGAAGAGTGTTTGCAATTACCCAGGAAGAGGCACAGCAGACCGAAGGTGTCATCGAAGGTAAACTTTTAGTATTTCAAGTACCTGCTTATGCTTTGATTGACACTGGTGCTACACATTCGTTTGTCTCTACTCGTTTTGCTAAACACATAAGTTACAAGCCTGATACACTCAAAAGCATGATGTCTGTATCTACACCATCAGGGAAAGTTCTGTGCACAAAAACAGTCTATGATAGGTGTCTCATACTTGTCAATAGTGTACGGATGTTAGTAGATCTGATCGTGTTAGACATGAAGGATTATGATGTTATCCTAGGGATGGATTGGTTGGCTAATTACCATGCAGTGGTAGATTGTAATGCCAAGAAAGTGATATTTCGAATTCCGGACATCCCAGAGTTCGAAATGCAGGGGATTATCCGAGGTCAAGCACCCAAGCTAATATCCGCAATTAAAGCATGTCACCTTCTAGACAAGGGGTGTACTGGGTATTTAGCTGCAGTGGTGGTCGATAAAGATGAAGATGACACTTTAGGGAATACCCCGGTGGTCAGAGAGTTTCGAGATGTGTTTCCTGATGAATTACCAGGACTCCCTCCTACTAGAGAAATCGATTTTACAATCGATGTTACTCCGGGTGTAGACTCGATATCTAAAACACCGTATCGGATGGCTCCGGCTGAGTTGCAAGAACTGAAGATTCAATTGCAAGACCTATTAGATAAGGGCTTGATCCGTCCTAGTGTTTCACCATGGGGAGCACCGGTGTTATTTGTCCGAAAGAAAGACGGGAGTCTGCGTCTGTGTATAGATTATCGTCTGCTGAATCAAGCGACGATCAAAAATAAGTATCCTCTCCCCAGGATCGATGATCTATTTGATCAGTTGCAAGGCGCCCAAGTGTTTTCCAAGATTGATTTACGGTCCGGCTATCACCAATTGAGGGTCAAAGAAGAAGATATTCAAAAGACAGCATTCCGAACTCGGTATGGTCACTACGAGTTCTTGGTGATGCCTTTTGGACTGACAAATGCACCTGCGGCCTTTATGGAGTTGATGAATCGTCTTTTCAGGCCGTACTTGGATCAGTTTATTGTGGTATTTATTGATGATATCTTGGTGTACTCACCTAGTCATGAGAAGCACGCTAAGCACTTGAGGATTACGCTACAGACATTAAGAGATAATCAGTTGTATGCTAAGTTCTCCAAGTGCGAGTTTTGGATGGAAGAAGTAGCCTTTCTTGGACATATTGTGTCAAGAAATGGAATATCTGTTGATCCTTCCAAGATTCAGGCAGTAACCGATTGGGCAAGGCCATCCACTGTTACTGAAGTTCGAAGTTTTCTGGGATTGGCTGGGTACTACCGCAGATTTGTAGAAGGTTTCTCGAAGATAGCAGCTCCATTAACGGAATTGACTAAGAAAGATGTGAAGTTCAAATGGACGGCATCTCGGGAGCGAAGCTTTCAAGAATTAAAGAAGAGATTAACAACCGCTCCAGTATTGACAACTCCCTCAGGATCTGGAAGAATTGAGGTGTATTGCGATGCTTCCAGTAAGGGACTCGGTTGTGTCTTAATGCAAAACAAAAAGGTCATTGCTTATGGTTCGAGACAACTCAAGATTCACGAACGGAATTATCCCACGCATGACCTGGAGTTAGCTGCGGTAGTATTCGCACTAAAAATTTGGAGACATTATCTTTATGGAGAGAAGTTGGTGATCTATAGTGATCACAAGAGTTTAAAGTATCTATTCTCCCAAAAGGAACTCAATATGCGACAGCGTAGATGGATGGAATTCTTGAAGGATTATGATTATGTAATCCAGTATCATCCTGGTAAGGGTAACGTGGTTGCTGATGCCCTGAGTAGAAAGACAGTTGGATCTGTAGCATATATGAGGGCCGAGCGATGGAAGATGATCGAAGAATTCAAGAGTTGGAATTTGAGTCTAGGAGTCCAGGGTAATAGTGCCAAGTTGGCTAGTATTCAGGCCAAGCCAATGTTATTACAAAAAATTCAAGAAGCACAGTTGGAAGATCAGGAGATCAAAGTTATCAGAGATAAGATTCTTCAAGGAAAATTGGGTGATTTTGAAGAATCTGAAGATGGAATACTTCGATTCAAAGGTCGAATCTGTGTGCCTAGAAATCCTGAGTTGAAGAATGAACTGCTCAATGAGGCACATCGATCTCGTTTTGCGGTGCACCCCGGAAGTACAAAGATGTATCAGGATATGAAGAATAACTACTGGTGGAACGGCATGAAGAGAGAAATTGCAGAGTATGTATCTCGATGCCTTGTTTGTCAGCAAGTCAAGGCAGAACATCAGAAGCCACTTGGATTGTTAAATTCATTGCCTATTCCCGAGTGGAAATGGGAGCACATTACGATGGATTTTGTGGTGGGGTTACCAAAAACAAGGAGTGGACATGATGCCGTTTGGGTGATAGTTGATCGATTGACGAAGTCGGCTCACTTTCTTGCTATAAAGGATACCATAACCCTGGAAAATTTATCAAAGTTGTACATCAAGGAGATTGTGAAGCTGCATGGTGTGCCGGTATCTATTGTGTCAGATCGCGATCCACGATTTACTTCCCGATTCTGGAGGAGCTTGCAAGAAGCTTTAGGTACGCAGCTAAACATGAGTATAGCTTATCATCCGCAAACCGATGGACAGTCTGAGCGCACAATACAAACTCTAGAAGATATGATGCGCACTTGCAGTCTGGACTTTCAAGGAAACTGGGATGATCACTTGCCATTGATCGAGTTTGCATATAATAACAGTTATCAGGCAAGTATTCAAATGGCTCCTTACGAGGCCTTGTATGGCAGGAGTTGTCGGTCACCAGTATATTGGACTAAAGTAGGGGAACGTAAACTACTGGGACCTGAGTTGGTGCAAGAAACAACAAAGAAGATCGAGTTGATTCGATCGAGGTTATTATCTGCACAAAGTCGACAGAAAAGCTATGCAGATAGAAAGCGCCGAGACTTAGAGTTTCAAGTCGGCGACCATGTCTTCTTGAAAATCTCTCCATCAAAAGGTATTGTACGATTCGGAAAGCGGGGAAAGTTAAGTCCGCGATTCATTGGACCTTTTGAGATTTTGGCTAAAATAGGAGGTGTAGCCTACCGTTTGGCGTTACCACCAGAGCTGGCAAGGGTTCACAATGTATTCCACATATCCATGTTGAGAAAATATGTACATGATCCCTCGCACGTGATACGATATGAACCAATTCAAGTCAGAGAGGACTTAACTTTTGAAGAAAAGCCAGTGATAATTTTGTTCCGCAAGGAACAGGTGTTACGAAACAAAACGATTAAGCTAGTTAAAGTTTTATGGGAACACCATAGCATAGAGGAAGCCACATGGGAACTTGAAGATGTCATTAGAAGCAATCATCCTCAGTTATTTGATGACTAGTGTATATATAAATTTCGAGGACGAAATTTTTGTAAGGAGGGGAGATTGTAACGACCCGAAATTTTAATATAATAAAATTATGTGTTTATGGGTCCTTAATGAAGGTTAATTAGTTAATTAATTGTTAAATTAATAAGAAGGGGATTTTTCTCAGGGTTGAAGTGCACCGAGGAAATCTCAGTATCATTTGGCAAAAATTCGCACACAGTGTGCCGGTCGACTGCCGGGACACACCCCTACCGTATCAGTTCCGTCAAGTATCATTTCGCGGGACCGCGGGGCCATTATGTGTGATAAAATTGAGAGAAACGGGAAATTTCCATATTTGTAAAAATTAAGTGGGACCCAATATCTGTTGGAGATCCTAATAGAAATCCGTGCGGTTAGCACTAATGCGTGTCGGTCGGCCGTGGGGACTAATGTCTGTCGTCACGGCAGTTAGTTATCTCAAACGAAGAAACGGCGGCCTGTTTTGTGTTCGAAATCAGGAAATTAGTGGGTTTTGTAATTTTCTTCCGGACTAAAGTGTAGCTGTCAAAACTCAGTATTTTTCTCCGAAATTTTGACAGTAGGTATCGGACTGCCCCAAGTTCGGTCACCTAAAGTTTCGTCAAAATCGGATGTCTTTAAGTAGGACCACGAAGGGCGTATACATAAGAGAAAAAAAAAATAGTCAAATGGGTCAACCGTTGACTTGGTCAACGGGACCATTAATTATTATCATGTGGTATGCACATGACCTTATCTATATATAAGGGAGGCTAGCCTTCCCATTACTTACGTTCTGTAAACAGTGGGAAAATTCTGCTACAGCATATTGTAGAGAGAGAAAGTGAGGAGAGAGAAAGGAAGAGAGAGAAATAGGAGAGAGAAAGGAAGAGAGAGAAAGGGAAAGGGAGGTCTCCTTGAGGTTTTTCGACGTCCCCGACGCGTTGGCGGCGTCTGATTTTCTCTTCGGCGTCTCGTTTTGCGTGTAGAGAGAGAAAGAGAAAAAGGTAGAGAGAGAAAGTTGCATGCGCTCTACCTTGGGGTTGATCATCCTTCCGAGCGCGTTGGCGGTGTCCGTTTCGACTCTAGTCGCCTCGAAACGCGTGAAGCAAGTAAAACCCCTATCTTTTCTTCTCCTTTTTCTGCTTATTTTGCTATATTATTTCATGTGATGTATATACATGTCTTTTAACATGAATGAAAAAGGGGCGGAGACCCCTATGTGATGTTGTGATTTTATGTGGTCCCTCAGGGAGCCCAGATCGGGTCCCAGGTAAATTGTATCGCCACTCTAGGGTGACGAAAAGTTGTTTTGCATGTCTTGTAAGGCTATGGAGACATCCATTAGTCTGGAAACCCTCCCTAACGGGACGGTGTGTTACCAGAGTTGGTTCACGGGCGCGAGACCCAAATATTTCAGTTAATCAAGCGAGGCTTGGGTTAACTGGGGTTAACCTGTGGTTAGAAAATCTAACTAGGGTTAAGTATAGTCCGTGGTTCCTCTTTGGCTAGGTCAGGAGAGACGGTGCCCAGTAAGGCCCGGGGTTCCTCCGTGACTGATAGTCGGGAGATGTCGGTCTGTTTGTCTAGGTCGTCCGTGGTGCCTCTTGGACTAGGTCAGGAGTGGCGGTGTCCTGCATGGCCCGTGGTTCCTCCGTGACTGGTAGTCAGGAGATGTCGGAGTCCTAGGGAGTTTAAAGTGGCTAAACATCAGATAGTGTATAGTCCGAGGGTTCCTCTCTGGGTGGGTTAGAAGATGTCGGCACCGTGTCTATCGTGGTCCCTTCTTGGTGGAACGTCAGGAGATGTCGGCATTGGTATAGATGTCGGGGTTCCTCCGTAGACTAGCCAGAAGATGACGGTAGGCAGGTTGGTCGGGGTTCCTTCATAACTGATACCCAGGGCGATGGCGGCGAATACACGGTAGATGTGGCCAGTCAATTGAATGAAAAAATATTCTTATTGGGTGAATGCCCATGTTGTGTGTGTAAGCTTCGGATACGAAGTGGTCTGAGTTGGTATACTCAGAGTTGGTGTATTTGTTTGAGTTGGTGGACTCATAGTTCGGTATGGAATCATCGGATTCCAGGTGAGTTGGGTTGGTATACCCAAGGTTTTGTCATGTTCGGGTGAAAGCCGGAACAGCGTGTGTGAGTCTAAATGACTCAATGTATTATGGCTATGATTTAGAGACTTTAAGCTAAACATTTGTGGGCTGTGGCCAATTAATAGAGTCTTAGGACTCGAAATGAAACATGATTGATGATTGAAACGATAATTTGGTAATATAATACATTCATAACTGAACCTCATAATTGGAAAGTAATGTGAGGTCGGGAACCTCTGTTAGGGTGACGTAACCCTAAGTGACCTTGGGTCACAATTTATTATATACTGTTCTATTTTACTGTAACATGCAAATTGAACTGCTTATTATATCATTATTGATGCGTGTTATTATGTGGAAAATAGTTTAGAAGGATTGTGGTTTTATTGAGCTTCATAGCTCACTGACTTTTTGTGTCAGCAGATCTCGGAGCTGCTGACCAGTAAGTGGAAAGTCCAATTGGACATTTTGGAAGCTTGTACAAGTTGTACCTAGCGTGATAGAGACACCTACTTTTGTAAAACAAACTTGATGTAAATAATACAGGTATATGGTTTGTATGATGGCTATTGTGATGACAGGTATTATTTGCTTTTGGAGAGCATCTGATAAATGTTTAAATTTCCCGCATTTTTACGGGTAAAGTCTTCCGCTTGCATGATTTGACGAACGGACACGCGTCTCGGAACTTGATTCCCTAGGCGCAGGTTCGGGGCGTCACAGTTTCTTTTTCTCTTGTATTTAAAATATCATCCCTTCAACAGTTTCAGTTAGACTAAAGATGGTGGTAGGTTTTGTAAAGTGATCAAAATGGACAATTATACAACTATTGAAATGCCTTCTTTTTTGGGAGGAACCACCACCTTGTTCCCAGGAAAGGCATTGCGGGAGATGTCTACCAGGGCCTTGAAGCTATATGGCTCATGCATTGACAGCTCTGAAAGAACCTTCCTGTTCAGCTGGATGTTCTCCTTCATCAGCCCATGCATAAAGTTACCGTAATTTACCTGACATTAGGGAAAAAAATCAGGTAAAAACGAAAACAAAAAGAATGTAAACAGGAACAAATCAAGTCAAGTTCCCACCTTAAATATTAAATTATAAACTTAAAGTTTGAAACATAGTCAGTGCAAATTCACATGCTGGTGAATTAATCCAGAACAAATGGAACCAACTAAAGCTCAAATGAGAGAAATTCTTGGTATACAAGTGCCTCGTCTCCATTAACATGAGAGAACTGGCACCAAGATGCTCCAGGGACTGTATCAACTGCAAACTGGTACCTTAAGAGACCCACCTCCTACTCAAAAACTCAACCTGACCAGATGATACAAATCAACTGCTATATAAACTCTTTTCTGGGACTATTCATCTTAGTTTCTTCAATCCTCAATATATATAGAGAGAGAAAAGGCTTCTCGTTGGCTTAGCTTACTAGAGAGATTCTAGTAAGCTACGCAATCATGGTCCTTAGATCAATACTCCTTTCAAATCCAAGAGATGAAATTAAAACGACTTATTTTATGAAAAACCACCCTAATACGTAACCAACCTCCCCCCTTAAATAGGAGTTTCTACTTTTTCATTGTTCTCTCTCCTAGTAACACACTTTCTCTCTCTTATGTTACTTTTTTTTTTTTGATCATATTTGGTTGAATCACAACCTAACACGTGTGCTTAAGAAGATATTAACCCAAAATTTCGTCTTTTCTCTAGGGTTTAACCTGTTCTCCCTAGGTTTTTAGAGAAAAAATTATAGTGAGAACGAGAGAGTTTTTTTTTGTAAATCATATTTAGCTGAATCCCAACCCAACATGTGTTCTTTTAACTGTGGTTAAGAATACATTAATCCAAAGTTTCGTCTTTTATCTAGGGTTCAACCTCTTCTCATAGGTTTTTAGAAGTAAAAAACTTACAATGAGAATGAGAGGAGAGAGATCAAGTAGGAAAGAGAGGGAGAGAGAAAAAAAAACCACCTCTCATGTGGTTTCTTAGAATTAAGAGGGTAATTATACAAAAACCATCTATCTTAAATATAGGGTGAAATTTAAATAAGTTTGTGGTTTCCTAGAATTAAGGAGGGTAGTTTTATAAAAATCACCTATCTTGGATGTAGGGTTGGATTTAAATGAGTTTGAATATATATATATATATATATATATATATATATATATATAAAAGATTCATCTAAGCTAATGAACTTTTGTCCTAGGAGATCTCCCAAATGGAAGTGACCAAAAGAATGGTGAACTCAACCTCCATGTGTGTGCACGTTTCCCGACAAATGTCAAAACAAAAAATTCAATACCCCATGAGGGTGAACAACCACAAAATACTGGACAATTAAAGAACCTGCCTAACAGCTTCAAAAAAGTATTTCATAACCACCTTCTGTTCCCACCACCTTAAATGGTAAGTGAGGAGAAATTGAATCAATAACACTAGATTAGTATCCCCAACCATTCTCTAACCATGAAATAAGCAACTTGGAGAATTGTCCTTTCCTTTCCTTTTTTATTGTTCTGTTCCTTTTAGCATCCATCTCATTTACCCTAAGTCTTATAAATCTAGTGTTTAAACACAAATTCATGTACCCTGAAAAGTCCTTATCGTGTCAAGACAGCAAGCCTACAATTACTAAAATTCCTGCTAACTAATTCTAATTAGCTCCAAGTTAAAATCAGATCTAGTAACATAACTTTTGTTCAATAATTAGATGTGCAACAAAGCCAGAGCTGACAGCCATACACCAAATCATTCCTGTCAATGCAAAAGATTTGCATCCTAAAAGCAGTGCAAGAAGTGGAAAAATGCAACTAATCTCGTCAGTCATTTTAGGCTGTATTCCTTTCTGTCAAAATATCACTGCAAGTATTAATTACAAAGGCATATTGATTACCTTTCCTACAAGACAGATGAAGCAATCCAAAAATAATTTGAGTAATGGCCAAAACACAAACAAGGTGAAGAATGACAGTAGTACTAGTTGACAAGTAATAAACTTGCCAACAAGTGAAAAGAGTTTTGCAAGTATTAGGACTTATGTTAGTATAGGATTGCTTTTAGAAGTTGTCTTTTCATTTCTCTCTTTTTTCTTTTCTTTTTCTCATTTTGTGTGTATGTGTGGTTATAGAAAGAAGCATGTTTTCTTTGGCAATTTGGTATTAGTAAGTTCTAAGTTGAGTAAAGTAAGCTTGCAAAGATCTTTTATTACAAGTCAATGAGTAATTAGGAGATTTGGAATGTACTAGTTGGTTCTTCTAAATCCTAGTTTAAGGCTACAAAACACCATTGTTTCAAAATCATACGGGGCGTCTGCCTTGAGGCAAGGCATTCCAAAAATGCCCCAAAGTGTACACAAAAGGCATATAGAGTTCTTAAACCTCACATCTGGTTGAGAAAGGGTATGTGTTTCTTTCATTTCTATTTATGTATTTCATGATGTTGTGTGAGGACATTACTGTCCAACACATTCATGTGGTTTGCAGGTGATTACTCCTTCCTTGTCAGGGTTGGGACACCCTCTGTTACCAAAAAAAAAAAGTCATGGGAAAGCCTGAAAGAAATACACTCACCCATTCTTTCTCATAGTCTGGAAGAATTACACAAAAATGAGAAAATGGATGAGAAAGAAAATGACATAGCATTCCCCTATAAGAAATGGGTCTTTCAGTCTCTCTCCTCTGAATTTTTACCTCTAAACATACAGATTTCAATCTCAAATTATTTCTGTTATTAAAAAAACTGGAGCTTTCTTGCTCTCCTCCTGCGAAGGCAACTTCAAATCACTCTCAACCTCATTGTCCTCTATTCTACAAAATTAGGGAGTCATCTCAAAGTTATCAGACCCCAAAACGATCCTTTTAGCACTTATGAATGAATTCATATTCAACCAAATCAATGCCATCGAGAAAGGGGGAATCAGCAATATGAGGCATTGTAAAGGATTCGTATCATCAACAAAGTCTCACATTTCTTTCTTCTCACAGTCTCTAGTTTTTTTTTCTATTTTTCTAAGAGAAGGGTCCCTCTCTAATTTCTCTTTTCTGAATTTTTAATAAATTAGTCCTAGAGAGAGAGAGAGAGAGTAACAATAGTCCTTTCTCTTCTCGTTCTCTCAAATATTTTTTTATGATGAGCTTACAAAAAGAAAGAGGTACAGTGGTTTGATTGCACCGTTGAACTGATGAATCTATGATATTTCTATATTTTACATGTACACTCTTAATTTATGATGAATGATATTTTTTTTTAATCGGTAATCAAAAGGATATATTAACAAAAAGAGAGCTCAGACAAAAATCAGAATAAAAGAGTTAACAAGTGCATAAACTCAAAACGGAAACAAATGAACAAAAGAATGAAAAAATGGAAGAAACAAAAGGCAAAGCTAGCCAAATCAACCCAACAAGTTTTTGAAGTCCACCCCATCCCACCAAATGGACACCCATTCTAAAATCAGAAGACAGATTCAAGATCGAATATGGGAGATAAAAGAGGGAGAATCGACGAAAACTCTCTTGTTTCTCTATTTCCAAATCGACCAAGATATAACATCTGAAAGAACCGACCAGAATGCGCTCTATGCACTATTCACACTTACCAGAGACCACCAGGATAAGAAGTTTAGAAAGTAAGATTCGAAGACCCAATCCAGTCCTACTTGGGAGAGAAAATACCCCAAGATCACACCCACGATGGGACAATGCAACAAGTAATCCATCGTCTCTTTCACTTGCAAGCATAAAAACAGCAGTTGGCTATACTCCATCCTCTATTTTTCAAGTGATCGCTAGTAAGAATTATTTCATAAATGCATTCCATAAGAAGAAAGATACATTGGAGGCAATACCTAAATTCTACGCAAGTCTATGAGGAAAGGATATGCAATGTGCCGCCTCAAGAGAATGTAGCAGTGATCTCACTGAGAATCAACCATTTTGACCTCTAGACAGAATTCTACAATCGCTAACCTAAGGGCTAGAGAGGACCCAAGATGCAAAGGTAGACGGCCCAAATCCTCAATTTCCCAATCGTTCAAACCCTACCTCAACTTCGGGCATCAAACCACCCCCTCATCACTCAACTCAAAATAACCCCCCACTACGAAGTGAGACGAAGGCGAAGATCGAAATGTCTTTAGTTGATCTTCTTCAGTCTTCATCATCACGAACCTTGGTTGCTTGTAGGCAATGACTCAAGACACTCTATACACATTATTTTGACAATGGAATAAGCCAATACCAAATATGAACCTTACAGACAGCAACCACCTATCTATGATTTGTTTGAATCTTATTATTAGCAGAAAAGAAAAAATAGTTATTTATTTTTAGATTTTGTAGTAAGAAAAGTGTGTTATGAATTGAAGATTTTACATTCCATTCTTTGAAAAAAAAAAGCTCAATTTTAAAGAAACCAAATTAAAATCAGAATAGAAAATGGTGACTTTTGACGATGATAATGTCTCACCTTCACCGGCTTATTTTTTACTATCATTGTTTCATTTGATAAAAAAAATCAAAACATAACGAAAATAATGCTATAAAAAAATAACTATTTATATCAATGTTATATGAATTATTACAATTTCTAAACATACTCTTAAGTTATCAAAATAGTAACTCCCTTTCTCTAAAAAGCTTGAATCCTACGTACTTAGTACCAATTCTTAACATAAAAACTAAAACCTTAACACTTACTAATACCTGACATCCTAAGGTTTTTAGTAATAAAGCATTTTAATCAATGTAAAGTTGTAAACGTACTCGAATTAAAACTCAAATTACTATATAGTAATAATAGTATATTGATGACATTAGCCACTTCTTTCTCTTTGTTGACCCATTCTTTTTAGGCAATAGATTTCCTCTGACAAATGCCTGAATATTACGCTTGGGCATAGCCTCTTTGCCTTACACATGGAAAGGAATTTACTAGGAAGTTGATTGCATAGTATTAAAACTCGGCCGAGTCGACTCGAGTTTGAGGCAAAACGCGGTTTTGACACTCAGAACCGAGTAACTCGCCCCAACTCGCCCGAGTTTTTGCACTTTTTTTGTTAAAACAAAAAATCGAGTAAACTACCTACCCTATTGACTAAATTATGTTTTTTTCTTTTTTTTAACACGCCACACCCACTCTTAAGTATAAATACAAAACAAAAGGGGGTTGTTTGATATATATTGAATTATATACCTCATTTTAGGCATGGTTTATCAATAATTTTGAATTTATGCCATATATATAGTATTAGAACATATTATATATGTCTGAGTTTTAGGTGTCATTACTCGGACAAGTTTTGCCCGAGTTTCTGAGTTGACTCTACTCGGCAAGTTTCCGAATTGAGTCAAGTCGAGTTTTCGGGTTTTAAAACACTGTTTGATAGCATGCATGTGCACATACCATTGGATGGTATGCGCACACCATCTCAGATTGCCACATGTCCTCTTTAACACCTATTAACTGTGTTTAAGATTCACTCATCTTTAGGGTTAAATAATCTAACCTTGGTTTTCGAAAAAATGATTTAAAAAAAACTAACCTTGAATGTGATTCACTCAGTCATGTGGATAATTATTTTTTTCTCACTTCATTCCATAGCATAAGTTTTATCAAATATTTTAATTTTTAAGTTAATGTAATCAAATATTTTTGTGTTACTAGTGAATTATGATTAAAAAAAAAACTGATTCTGATACGTTGAAGTGTTGTATAAGAAACCTTACCCATCTCCTTTACATAATGAACTTTGGAGATTGGATAGAAAAACAAAGGATGGAGAACTACACAAGAGTTTGATAATGGCTGAATGAAACTCCAAGCTACAAAGAAGCTTGGAAAATGGCAGAGAAGCTTAACTAAGGACCCGCAACAAATATATATTTATAAATGAAAAAAAAAAAACATTGATGCTCGGGCACAGGATAACTAAGTTATTCAGAACTCACCCAAAGTCGTCCTGGAGAATGTCAGGGTCCAATTCACAAAGTTCAGATTCCCAAAGATTATCGTCTCATTCTTCCTAGAACTGTACATGGTCCATAATGTTCCATTGCTCTCTCTCTCTCTCTCTCTCTCTCTCTCACACACACACACACATAGCCCCTCCACGTGCATCTCTCTCACACATACAACCCTTTCACATCCCTCTCTCTACACACGTCTCCCACTTCACATTTCTCTATAGTTACCTTCAAAATAATTCAGCTTTTCTTCAGGGGTTGATGAACATGGGATCTTCATGGTCTATGATGGAGAATATTAACATTTATAGCACCAATTACAGTACAAGAGATGAAATCTCTTTGAAAAAAGTTTAAAAAATGAAATTTGGAAGTGCTTGATTGACTAATTGTGACGCCCCGAACCCGCGGCTGGGAAATCAAGTTCCAAGACGCGTGCTCGTTCGTTATAACCACGCATACGGAAGACTTTACCCGCGAAAATGCGGGGATTTTTCAACTTTTCTGATGAGCTTACATAAGCAGTAACAACCGGTCATCACAATAACCCATCATAAGCAAATACGTTACCTCACTGGCTATAATAGCCGTTACTTTTGACGTCACAACTGCGCCGGTACACTTTCAGAATTCATCAAGTATAACTCCTTACCAATCGACAACTGCTTCCAAATCTGAAGACATAAAATGAGAGGAGTGAGCTATAGAGCCCAAAACCACAATCCATCTAGGCTATTTTCCACCTAGTAACAATCATCATCATCAATAACAATATAGTATTGCAATACAATTCTCATATTATAATAATATATAATCTCGTAATCCGTGACCCGAGGTCACTCAGGACTATTTCATCTTATTTCGAGGTTCCCAACCTCAATTTCCAAGTTCATCCAATCATCATCTACACCACTAGGTTACCATCCCAGACAACCGCTCACACTCTATCCTTGAGTCCGCAGACTCAATCAACTGGCCTTCACTCGTATTCAACCTGAGTTCATAGACGCAATATCCAAGTTAGAGTTCGTAGACTCGCTATCCATTTACAAATCTGTTAATATTAATTTTGTTAACATGGCGTCCCATACCCCCATGATAACTATCGAGATCAACCAGGTTTACACCCAATGAAATCAAACCTTGAGTCCTTAGACTCCGTACAACTTTGAGTCTATAGACTCCGTACAACCTTGAGTCATTAGACTCCGTACAACCTTGAGTCCATAGACTCGATACATAATCCGAGCCTTCACCCGCTCGAACCAACACAATCGTCTGATCTCAGCCACGGTGAGGAACTTTAGCCTCACGGCATCTCTATCAAACAACATAACCATCTGACTCAGCCATTGTGGAGAATTCTATCCCCACGGCATATCTATCAGATCACAGACAACACAACCATCTGACTCAGCCATGGTACGGACGACATATCTATCAGAGGCATCACAACCTACTGACTTAGCCTCGGTACGACATATCTATCAAATAACACAACCATCTGACTCAGTCACGGTGGGGACTTCTATCCTCACGGCATATCTATCAGGTAACACAACTATCTGACTCAGCCACGGTACGGATGACATATCTATCAGAGGCATTACAACCTACTGACTCAGCCTCGGTACGGCATATCTATCAGATAACACAACCATCTGACTCAGCCACGGTGGGGACTTCTATCCTCACGGCATATCTATCAGACAACACAACCATCTGACTCAACCACGGTACGGATGGCATATCTATCAGAGGCATCACAACCTACTGACTCAGTCTCGGTACGGCATATCTATCAGATAACACAACCATCTGACTCAGCCACGGTGGGGACTTCCATTCTCACGGCATATCTATCAGTTAACACAACCATCTGACTCAGCCACGGTGGGGACTTCTATCCTCACGGCATATCTATCAGATAACACAACCATCTGACTCAACCACGGTACGGACGACATATCTATCAGAGGCATCACAACTTACTGACTCAGCCTCAGTACGGCATATCTATCAGATAACACAACCATCTGACTCAGCCACGGTGGGGACTTCTATCCTCACGGCATATCTATCAGATAACACAACCATCTGACTCAGCCACGGTACGAACGACATATCTATCAAATGCATCACAACCTACTAACTTAGCCTCGGTACGGCATATCTACCAGATAACACAACCATCTGACTCAGTCACGGTGGGGACTTCCATCATCACGGCATATCTATCAGTTAGCACAACCATCTGACTCAGCCACGGTGGAAACTTCTATCTTCACGGTATATCTATCAGATAACACAATCCTCTGACTCAGCCACGGTACGGACGACATATCTATCACAGGCATCATCACCTACTGACTCAGCCTCAGTACGGCATATCTATCAGATAACACAACCATCTGACTCAGCCACGGTACGGACGGCATATCTATCAGAGGCATCTTAACCTACTGACTCAGCCTCAATACGGCATATCTATCAGATAACACAACCATCTGTTCTCCCATGACCTAGTCAAAGAGGATCTATGGATATCAAATTCACCCACTCCCAACTATCAGTCACGGAGGATTATACTTTAACCCTGGTTAGGTATTCTAGCCACAGGTTAACCCCAGTTAACCCAAGCCTCGCTTGGTTAACTGAAATACTAGGGCCTCGCTCCCGTGAACCAAATCCAGTAACACCCCGTCCCGTTAGAGAACGTTTCCAGTTTAATGGATGTGTCCATAGCCTTATACGACCTGCAAAACAACTTTTCGACACCCTAGGGTGACAATACAATTTACCCGGGACCCGATCTGGGCTCCCCGAAAGTCCACATAACATCACAACAAGACATAGGGGTTTCCGACCTTTTCCCATCCACGCCTTTTACACAGTGAGTCTAAATCCGGGGTTTTGGGACCTGAGACCGAGGGCTACACCCCTCTACTCATTTTCCACGCACAACACCTTCCCATAACATATCCACGGGGTCTCAGACCCTTTTCCATCAACGCGCATACATTTCACATAAAGAATATAACAATTAACAGGGAAAAGAGAAGAGATGGAAGGGGTTTTTACCTCTTTCACGTACTTCGAGACATCTAGGGCTGAAATGGACACCGCCAACGTGCTCGGGAGGACGATCAACCCCAAGGTGAAGCTCCTTGCCCTCACACCTTCACTTTCTCTCTCTAGATTTCCCCCTTCTTTCTCTACACGTTGATCGAGGCACCAGGAAAGAAAATAAATGTCGCCAACGCGTTGGGAGCGTCGAAATATGTCAAGGTGGACCTCCCTTTTTTTTCTCTCTTCTTTCTCTCTCCTCTTTTCTCTTTCCTCTCTTTCTCTCTCTACTTTCTCTCTCTAGAAAGGGAGTTGGCAGAACTCCCCCACTGTTGCAAAACGTGAGAATGAAGGGTTTGGCCCACTATTTATAAATCAAAGGTCATGTGCCATCCACATGACCACCATTAATGGTCTCGTTGACCAAGTCAACGGTTTGACCGTTTGACTATTATTCTGTATTTCTCGCGTATACGGCCTCTGAAACCCTACTTCATGATGCCCGATTATGACGAAACTTTAGGTGACCGAACTTGGGACAGTCTGACACCTGCTGTAGAAATTTCAGGGAGAAATACTGTGTTTTAACAGTCAAAAGTAAGTCTGGACGAAAATTGCAAAACCCACTAATTTCCTGATTTCAGACACAAAACAGGCCACCGTTTCTTCGTTTGAGATAACTGACTGCCGAGACGACAGACATTAGTCCCCACAACCGACCAGCACGCATTAGTACCAACCGCACGGATTTCTATTAGGATCCCCAACAAATATTGGGTCCCACTTAATTTCTGGAAATCTGAAAATTTCCCATTTTTCTCAATTTTATCACACATAATGGCCCCGCGGTCCCGCGAAATGATACCTGATGGAACCGATACGATAGGGTTGTGTCCCGGCAGTCGACCGGCACACTGTGTGCGATTTTCGCGAAAAAATACTGAGATTTCCTCGGTGCACTTTGATCCCGAGCAAAACTCGTTTTTTATTAATTTAACACTCAAGTATTTAACCCCAGTTAAGGACTAACAAACACAAAATTTTATTATTTAAAATTCTGGGGCGTTACATACCTCCCTTTCCCTTTCACTCTCTTCCTTTCTCTCTCCTCTTTCTCTCTTTCCTTTCTCTCTCCTCGCTTTCTCTCTCTAAAACATGCTGTGGCAGAACCTCCCCCACTGTTGCAAACCGTGAGAAATAAAAGTGGCTGCCCCCTATTTATAATTCAAGGGGCATGTGCCATGCACATGACCACCATTAATGGTCCCGTTGACCAAGTCAACGGGTTGACCATTTGACTATTCTTTCGTATTTTCTCGTGTATACGGCCTTTGAAACCGTACTTTATGATGCCCAATCATGACGAAACTTCAAATGACTGAACTTGGGACAGTCTGACAACTGCTGTAAAAATTTCAGGGAAAAATACTGAGTTTTGACAGTCAAAAGTAAGTCTGGACGAAAACCGCAAAACCCACTAATTTCCTGATTTCGAACACAAAACAGGCCGCCGTTTCTTCGTTTGAAATAATTAACTACCGAGACGACAGACATTAGTCCCCACGGCCGACCGACACGCATTAGTACCAACCGCACGGATTTCTATTAGGATCTACAATAGATATTGAGTCCCACTTAATTTATGGAAATATGGAAATTTTCCATTTTTCTCAATTTTATTACACATAATGGCCCCGCGGTCCCGTGAAATGATACCTGACAGAACCTGTAGCACCCCGGACTTTTTCATCCTTAATGAATAGCACATTCGTAGCTAATTGGCCATTTTTGTAGTCTAATTAATAAATAAAGGAGAAATCGAAAATTCCGAAACGTCAGAAATGTGCGTTTTCGAAAGACGAACCCAACGCAAGTTGAATCGTCAAAATCGGACGAACGAGTCAAAAGTTATGGCCAAAACAGTCGGGACCAGCAGAGCACCGATCGCTCGGTCCAGTCAGCGATCGATCGGTCCATAACCGATCGATCGGTAGCTATCGCGCGGTCAGAAAGTTTGTATGGGGAAATTTTCCAGAGAGTGAGTTTTTGACCGGTCGATCGGTCATAAACACCGATCGCTCGGTAGGCAACCGATCGATCGGTCATAACCACCGATCGCTCGGTCCTCGCGTTTTACAGAATTTTCACTAAGGGCATTTTCGGCATTCGGGTGTTATACCCCTTTCTTATATAGGATTGCCCGAGCCTTTAGGGCTCATTCTCAACCCTTAGAGTCTTTTGAGAGATAGAGAGAAAGGAGAAGGTTTTCCTAAACCTAGGGTTTCAATTTTGAAGAGAAATCAAAGGGGTTTGAGACCCTAGATCATCCTCAAGTCTATTTTCTCCAAGTCTCGGCTCAAGCTCGTGTGGGGCACTCTCCTCAAGCTAGGGCAGCAACTCACGGTCGTTTTAGAAAGGGGGATTTCTTCCTCACTTGATCAAGGTCGGTACTTCTTACTACCCTCCTAGTTATAGCTTCTCTTTTCCTTTGTTTCTCCTTGTTTTCCTTCACATATATATGTGTTATGAGATTGGTGGTATGAATGGTGAATGGAGATGGATGTTGGCGAATGGATGCCGTGTGGATGATGTGATGAACGAATGGGAAAGGGCATTTACTAATAACGAACATACAAGTGTGATGTGAGCATAACCCACAGTAGAAAAGCATGATTTAGGTTTAAGTGAATAATGAACACACCCCATGTTTGATGAAATGCCAAGGTGAATAAAATAAATGATAAATTAAGGGAACCCATGTTTAATTGCTCTTGAAATTTGTTAGGGTTCATGATAGTGTGTTTCTCACATTTCTTAAAATGTGTAGATTATTAATTACTTAAATTGTTATATGCTATGCCTTGTGAATCACTCCAAATTGTCATAGTTTAATTCCAAATGCAAGTATGCACACGATCTCACGAGCACGCATGAAATGACGTGATTTACCGATGTTTTGAGTATGGGACGTAGAGGTGGGGCATATCCTAAGATATGTTTCACTTCGCTTTTGACAAGGGCAAGACAATCATGCATTGCATAGGGAAAGGTCTCCCATCCCCTCGCATGACATGCATAGCATCGCATGACACGCATAGCATAGCATGGCATGACACGCATAACATAGCATCACACATTCTGCATGGATGCTAGTTGCGACGGGCTATGAACGGCAACTAGGCATTCACATTCCGCATGGATGCTAGTTGCGACGGGCTATGAACGGCAACTAGGCATTCACATTCTGCATGGATGCTAGTTGCGACGGGCTATGAACGGCAACTAGGCATACCCATCTGCATATAGGGTACTAGTTGTGACGGACTATGAACGGCAACTAGGCATGTGAACATGTTTAAATTAACAAGCAAGCATGATAACCGCATGACACGCATGACATGACATGACACGCATGATATGACAAGATAAGACAACATAATAAGCTTCAAGCACGGAAATGGTATTTTCAAGTCAAGTCAAGTGCACGATGTTTTCAAGAGGTTTCATCGGCTTTCTACGAAATACAAGCATGATTATAAATTGTTTTGCTTCCTTGTATGATATAAATTGTTCATGTTCTATATATGCAACTTGCTTCCTCCTTTATGTATGCTATCCGTATGCTATGACTATTGGTTAGTGCTTAGTACCCGCTGAGTATTCCATGCTCAGCCGTACTTCTTATGTCGGCAGGTGGCGGCGGAGCAGCTGTTCCATTTGACATCTGTGCTCCGAGTCCATGGGTGGAGGAGGAGTACGTCGAGGAGCCTTTTGAGGAACCTCTAGTAGAGGGTTACCATTAGGTGGTTGTAGATTCTGAGTGGATTAGCTGTGGGTGAGATGAGAGATTATATCCATGTATTTTGGCGGGTCTGTCCGCACTTTCTTTGGTTACCTTTTTGTATAAACTTGGACCATATGTATATACTTAGAGGTTTGTTAGACTTCCGCTGTGTTTTATAGTTATGTTTCCGCTGTAATGTCCTCTATTGTATATGCTCTGTGGGTTTTTGCAGGTTGGTTTGTCAAGCAAGTCATGTAAGTCATGATTGAGTCGTCCAAGATTCACTCTAACTCCTAGGGTGGGTTTTGGGTCGCGACAGAAGTGGTATCAGAGCTTAGGCTTTAGGTCTCTAGGGTCACTTAGAATCTTATACCACGGCTTGACAAGAGCATATGTAGGAAACAAGTTAGGAAGGAAGTAAGTCGGGAGCGAGTCTGGTTCCAAGTGTAAGACTAAACTTTAGTCTTAGTCTAAAATGGTTGCTTTAACCAAGTACGGGTCCTAGGTACGCTAGAACACTAAAGTATAAGTATAATGTGATGAATACTCTGATTACTTGATGTGATGTATATTAGTATTATACAACTAATACAGATTGAATTATTGTGAAACTGACATTGAAATAAACTGTGTTTTCAAGTGAGACTCATGTGGTGCTATTGTTCTCAGGACTTTAGTCATGAGGCGGGGCACACGGGGTCGTGGACCACACACCAGAGCTTCATCTTCTTCTAGAGATGAGGATGAGCAGCCGGACCTCTCTCAGGTCTTAGGCTCTATTGCTGAGACACTCGCCATCCTGGCGGCTCGGCAAACTATACCGGCATCAGCGGCACCTACTCCACCGCCCGCAGCTCCAGTACATCGTACAGCTGGAGTTGAGGCATTCAGGAGATTGAGGCCTCCATCCTTCCATGGGAGTGTGGACCCTCTCGCAGCAGAGGCGTGGATCCTCCAGATGGAGAAGATTTTTGCGGTCCTCTCGCCTACAGAGGAGGATAGGGTAGCATGGGCAGTTTTCATGCTAGAGGGTGAAGCCCACCATTGGTGGTTGTCCGCATTGAGGACACGAGACTTGACCATGCAGGGTCAACCTTGGACTTGGGAGGAGTTTAAGGACACGTTCTATAAGAAGTATTTCCCGGTTGGAGCTCGGGAAAAGAAAGAGAGAGAATTCATCAACCTTGAGCAAGGTTCGATGTCTGTGGCCGCTTATGAGGCCAAGTTCTCGGAGCTATCACGCTTCGCGACACACTATGATTGCCACCGAGGCAATGAAGGCGAGGAGGTTTGAGCAAGGGCTCAAGGATGTCATCATGGAGAAAGTGTCAGTTTTCAGGCACGCCACTTACGCCGAAGTAGTGGATAAGGCCTTATTGGTTGAGGCCAATTCTGAAGCAGTGTCTAAGAAGAGAGAGTTGGCGAGAGGCCAAGCCAGTAGTTCAGCACCTCCAGAGAGGCGGAATCGTACCGGCCCTTATCAGTATACATGGCCAGCACCACCGATGAGGCCGACTTATACGGCCCCAGCACCACGGCAGTACGTGCCACAGGCACCTCGACCTCAGGCTCTCCCGGCCCCATGGCCAGTTGCACCTCAGGTGGCGAGATATGCTCCACCTCAGGCCCCTCCTACCCGCACACACGAGGCCTGCCCTTCATGCGGCCGACGGCACCCAGCTGGGGATTGCCTAAGAGCATCGGGTGGATGTTTTCACTGTGGTCGCCAGGGCCACGTGATCAGGGATTGCCCTACCCGGCATTTACCAGGCCAGTCTCAGGGGATTAGGCCACCAGCACGCCCAGCAGGATCATATCAGGCGTCATCTCAGACTACCCGGTCTACACCTCAGTCTCGCCAGGCGAACCAGGGGCGAGTTTTTGCCTTGACAGAGGGTGATGCACTTGCATCTGACGATGTGGTGCAAGGTACGCGTTAGGAGTTATTTTCCTTATTCGTGATGGTTAGTGTTATGTTTTATTCCTTGTGTACGTAGTTGGTATGCTATATATATATTTACCTACGTGTATACACTGTTGAGGCTTGAATTGACGTAACTAGCTAAAATTTCAGGAACCCTACTAGTCAATGAGTATTTGGCTCGAGTGTTGATTGATACCGGGTCTACTCATTCGTTTGTCTCGCCGAGTTTTTCAGAAGGCTTTTCTGGGGAGCCAAGTCAGCTAGAACCGGAGTTAGCCATTTCGACTCCTCTTGGCAAAACAGTATTGGCAGATAAAGTGTATAGAAATGGTGTGGTCCAAGTTGGAAGCCACGAGTTGGCGGTTGATCTCATCGTCCTTGGATTCCAAGACTTTGATGTTATATTGGGAATGGATTGGTTAGCAGCACATCATGGGCATGTAGCTTGCTTTGAGAAAATGGTACTCTTCAAGCCAGTAGAAGGAAAACCATTCCACTTTCGCGGGTTGAAAAGCAGGTCGATTGCTCGTTTTGCGGCGTTGGGCGTAGCTAACCCCGAGGCAAAGGACTCATCAACTATGCCGGTTGTGAGTGAGTTCCTGGATGTATTTCCAGAGGAGTTGCCAGGATTGCCTCCAGACAGGGAGATTGAGTTTATGATCGAGCTTGCACCAGGCACAGCTCCTGTTTGCAGGGCTCCGTATAGAATGGCCCCTATTGAACTCAAAGAGTTAAAGACTCAGTTGGAAGAATTACAAAGCCTTGGCTTCATTCGACCAAGTGTCTCACCATGGGGTGCCCCGGTGTTGTTTGTTAAGAAGAAAGATGGCTCGATGCGGATGTGTGTCGATTACAGGCAATTGAACAAAGTCACTATAAAGAATAGGTATCCCTTGCCTAGGATTGATGACTTGTTCGATCAGTTGAAGGGAGCGAGATTTTTCTCAAAGATAGATCTTCGATCGGGTTATCACCAGTTGAAGATTAAGGCGGAAGATGTTCCCAAAACTGCTTTCAGGACTCGATATGGACACTACGAGTTCTTGGTGATGCCTTTTGGACTCACGAACGCGCCGGCAGCCTTTATGGATTTGATGAACCGGGTGTTCCGACCATACCTAGATAGGTGCGTGATTGTATTTGTTGATGACATTTTGGTCTATTCCCAGACACGGGAAGATCACATACGCGACCTTCGCCTCGCATTGGAAATGTTAAGAGAGCACAAGCTATACGCCAAAATTAGCAAGTGTGAGTTTTGGTTGGAAGAGGTGGCATTCCTAGGCCACGTTGTTTCCGCGGAAGGCATCTCCGTTGATCCGAAGAAGATAGAAGCTGTTATGAGTTGGGCGAGGCCCAAGAGTGTTACTGAGATACGCAGCTTTCTTGGGCTGGCAGGCTACTACAGGAGATTCGTAGAGGGTTTCTCTAGCCTTGCAGCACCGCTTACTCACCTAACACGGAAGAATGCGCAGTTTGTTTGGAGCGACAAGTGTGAGATCAGTTTCACGGAACTGAAGAAGAGGCTTACTACAGCTCCTGTCCTTACAGTGCCATCCGGACCTCTTGGGTATGAGGTGTACAGTGATGCCTCACACGTTGGACTTGGATGTGTGCTTATGCAACACAAGAAGGTCATTGCCTATGCATCAAGGCAATTGAAGGAGCATGAGAAAAATTACCCCACGCACGACTTAGAGCTTGCCGCAGTCGTGTTTGCACTTAAGATTTGGCGTCATTACCTTTATGGGGTGGAGTTCTATGTGTTCACTGATCACAAGAGTCTCAAGTATCTCTTTTCCCAAAAGGAGCTGAATCTAAGGCAAAGGCGTTGGATGGAATTTCTGAAGGACTATGATTGTACCATTCAATACCACCCGGGTAAAGCAAATGTAGTGGCTGATGCTCTGAGTAGAAGACCTCAGGGGTTGTTAGCACACATGTTGGTTCAAGAATGGAAGCTACTAGAAGATTTGGCAAATCTGGACATCAGTGTGAATAACTCTGTCCGTGGTCCTACCTTGGCAAATGTTACGGTTCGGCCGTACATTATAGATTTGATCCAAGAGTATCAAGCCATGGATGCGGAATTGTTGGCTTTCCGGGACAAGGAAGTTGCCAAGGGCAGTGAAGACTTTTCTCTCACTAGTCGGGGTGCTATCACATTCAAGGGAAGGCTGTGCGTCCCAGCCAATGCAGACCTTCGAAGAGAGATTTTGGATGAAGCACACCGTTCGAAGTACACAGTGCATCCAGGGGGTACGAAGATGTACCGGAACCTCAAGAGTCACTTTTGGTGGCGAAATATGAAGAGGGAGGTTGCGGAATATGTAGCACGGTGCTTGGTGTGTCAACAGGTGAAAGCAGAACACATGCGGCCCGCCGGTCTATTACAGTCCCTTCCGATTCCCGAGTGGAAATGGGAGAATATATCCATGGATTTCATAGTTGGCTTGCCAAAGACGGCAAGGGGCTCAGATGCGATATGGGTAGTAGTGGATCGTTTGTCGAAATCCGCTCATTTCCTACCGTACCGAACTACTTTCAACTCTAGCCAGTTAGCCGCTTTGTACATCAAGGAAGTGGTGAGGTTGCACGGAGTGCCCGTTAGTATTGTGTCAGATCGGGATCCAAGATTCACATCGCGATTCTGGAAAAGCTTCCAGGAGGCTATGGGTTCCCGACTCGATTTCAGCACCGCTTTTCATCCACAGACGGATGGACAAACCGAGAGAGTGAACCAAGTCATTGAAGACATGCTTCGGGCTTGTATGATGGATTTCAGAGGCAGTTGGGAAGAGCATTTGCCTTTGGTTGAATTCGCCTACAATAACAGCTATCAGGCAAGTATCCAAATGGCACCATTTGAGGCCTTGTATGGGCGAAGTTGTAGGTCTCCTCTCTATTGGGATGAGGTAGGAGAAAGGAAATTACTTGGTCCAGAATTGATTGAGCAAACTGCAAACACAGTTAAGATCATTCGGGATCGATTGAAAGCCGCTCAAGATCGCCAGAAAAGTTATGCGGACACGCGCCGTAGGGACTTGGAATTTCAAGTAGGGGATCAAGTTTTTGTGAAAGTATCTCCTAGTAAAGGGATTATGAGATTCGGCAAAAGAGGCAAGCTTAGTCCTCGCTATGTTGGACCGTTTGAGATTATCACGCGGGTTGGCGAAGTTGCTTATCGAGTAGCTCTTCCACCTTACATGGCCGCGGTTCACAACGTTTTCCACGTGTCTATGCTTCGGAAGTACATTGCGGACCCTTCACATGTACTAGAATTGGAACCGTTGGAAATTCGAGAAGATCTCACGTTGGTTGAGAAGCCGATTCACATATTGGATCGGAGAGATCAAGTGCTTCGCAACAAGACAATCCCTTTGGTTCTCGTGCAATGGCAACATCATGCCCGAGAAGAAGCCACGTGGGAGCGTGAAGCCGAAGTCAAAGCAAAGTATCCCGAGTTGTTTGAATAGACTTGTTCATATGGCTTATAATTTTGTTTTGATTTGATGCATGTATGTATCGTCCAAATTTCGGGGACGAAATTTTTGTAAGGGGGGGAGAATGTAGCACCCCGGACTTTTTCATCCTTAATGAATAGCACCTTCGTAGCTAATTGGCCATTTTTGTAGTCTAATTAATAAATAAAGGAGAAATCGAAAATTCCGAAACGTCAGAAATGTGCGTTTTCGAAAGACGAACCCAACGCAAGTTGAATCGTCGAAATCCGACGAGCGAGTCAAAAGATATGGTCAAAACAGTCCAGACATACAGAGAACCGATCGCTCGGTCCAGTCAGCGATCGATCGGTCCATAACCGATCGATCGGTAGCTATCGCGCGGTCAGAAAGTTTGTATGGAGAAATTTTCCAGAGAGTGAAATTTCAACCGATCGCTCGGTTATGAAACCGATCGATCGGTAGGCAACCGATCGATCGGTCATTAACACCGATCGCTCGGTCCTCGCGTTTTACAGAATTTTCACTAAGGGCATTTTCGGCATTCGGGTGTTATACCCTTTCTTATATAGGATTACCCGAGCCTTTAGGGCTCATTCTCAACCCTTAGAAGATTTGGGAGATTAGAGAGAAAGGAGAAGGTTTTCCAAAACCTAGGTTTCCATTTTGGAGAGAAATCAAAGGGTTTTGAAACCCTAGATCAACCTCAAGCCCGATTTCTTCAAGATTTCGGTTCAAGCATTCGTGGAGCTCGTGTGGGCACTCTCCTCAAGCTAGGGCAGCAACTCACGGTCGTTTTGGTAAGGAGGATTTCTTCCCCCATTTGTCAAGGTCGGTACTTCTTACTACCCTCCTAGTTATAGCTTCTCTTTTCCTTTATTTCTTCTTGTTTTCTTTCACCTATATATGTGTTATGAGATTGGTGGTATGAATGGTGAATGGAGATGGATGTTGGCGAATGGATGCCGTGTGGATGATGTGATGAACGAATGGGAAAGGGCATTGTACTAATAATGAACATACAAGTGTGATGTGAGCATAACCCACATAGAAAAGCATGATTTAGGTTTAAGTGAATAATGAACACACCACATGTTTGATGAAATGCCAAGGTGAATAAATAAATGATAAATTAAGGGAACCCATGTTTAATTGCTCTTGAAATTTGTTAGGGTTCATGATAGTGTGTTTCTTACATTTCTTAAAATGTGTAGATTATTAATTACTTAAATTGTTATATGCTATGCCTTGTGAATCACTCCAAATTGTCATATTTAATTCCAAATGCAAGTATGCACACGATCTCACGAGCACGCATGAAATGACGTGATTTACCGATGTTTTGAGTATGGGACGTAGAGGTGGGGCATATCCTAAGATATGTTTCACTTCGCTTTTGACAAGGGCAAGACAATCATGCATTGCATAGGGAAAGGTCTCCCATCCCCTCGCATGACATGCATAGCATCGCATGACACGCATAGCATAGCATGGCATGACACGCATAACATAGCATCACACATTCTGCATGGATGCTAGTTGCGACGGGCTATGAACGGCAACTAGGCATTCACATTCCGCATGGATGCTAGTTGCGACGGGCTATGAACGGCAACTCGGCATTCACATTCTGCATGGATGCTAGTTGCGACGGGCTATGAACGGCAACTAGGCATACCCATCTGCATATAGGGTACTAGTTGTGACGGACTATGAACGGCAACTAGGCATGTGAACATGTTTAAATTATGAACAAGCAAGCATGATAACCGCATGACACGCATGACATGACATGACACGCATGATATGACAAGATAAGACAACATAATAAGTTTCAAGCACGGAAATGGTATTTTCAAGTCAAGTCAAGTGCACGATGTTTTCAAGAGGTTTCATCGGCTTTCTACGAAATACAAGCATGATTATAAATTGTTTTGCTTCCTTGTATGATATAAATTGTTCATGTTCTATATATGCAACTTGCTTCCTCCTTTATGTATGCTATCCTGTATGCTATGACTATTGGTTAGTGCTTAGTACCCGCTGAGTATTCCATGCTCAGCCGTACTTCTTATGTCGGCAGGTGACGGCGGAGCAGCTGCTCCATTTGATATCTGTGCTCCGAGTCCATGGGTGGAGGGGGAGTACGTCGAGGAGCCTTTTGAGGAACCTCTAGTAGAGGGTTACCATTAGGTGGTTGTAGATTCTGAGTGGATTAGCTGTGGGTGAGATGAGAGATTATATCCATGTATTTTGGCGGGTCTGTCCGCACTTTCTTTTGGTTACCTTTTTGTATAAACTTGGACCATATGTATATACTTAGAGGTTTGTTAGACTTCCGCTGTGTTTTATAGTTATGTTTCCGCTATAATGTCCTCTATTGTATATGCTCTGTGGGGTTTTGCAGGTTGGTTTGTCAAGCAAGTCATGTAAGTCATGATTGAGTCGTCCAAGATTCACTCTAACTCCTAGGGTGGGTTTTGGGTCGCGACAGAAGTGGTATCAGAGCTTAGGCTTTAGGTCTCTAGGGTCACTTAGAATCTTATGCCACGACTTGACAAGAGCATATGTCAGGAAACAAGTTAGGAAGGAAGTAAGTCGGGAGCGAGTCTGGTTCCAAGTGTAAGACTAAACTTTAGTCTTAGTCTAAAATGGTTGCTTTAACCAAGTACGGGTCCTAGGTACGCTAGAACACTAAAGTATAAGTATAATGTGATGAATACTCTGATTACTTGATGTGATGAATATTAGTGTTATACAACTAATACAGATTGAATTATTGTGAAACGACATTGAAATAAACTGTGTTTTCAAGTGAGACTCATGTGGTGCTATTGTTCTCAGGACTTTAGTCATGAGGCGGGGCACACGGGGTCGTGGACCACACACCAGAGCTTCATCTTCTTCTAGAGATGAGGATGAGCAGCCGGACCTCTCTCAGGTCTTAGGCTCTATTGCTGAGACACTCGCCATCCTGGCGGCTCGGCAAACTATACCGGCATCAGCGGCACCTACTCCACCGCCCGCAGCTCCAGTACATCGTACAGCTGGAGTTGAGGCATTCAGGAGATTGAGGCCTCCATCCTTCCATGGGAGTGTGGACCCTCTCGCAGCAGAGGCGTGGATCCTCCAGATGGAGAAGATTTTTGCGGTCCTCTCGCCTACAGAGGAGGATAGGGTAGCATGGGCAGTTTTCATGCTAGAGGGTGAAGCCCACCATTGGTGGTTGTCCGCATTGAGGACACGAGACTTGACCATGCAGGGTCAACCTTGGACTTGGGAGGAGTTTAAGGACACGTTCTATAAGAAGTATTTCCCGGTTGGAGCTCGGGAAAAGAAAGAGAGAGAATTCATCAACCTTGAGCAAGGTTCGATGTCTGTGGCCGCTTATGAGGCCAAGTTCTCGGAGCTATCACGCTTCGCGACACACATGATTGCCACCGAGGCAATGAAGGCGAGGAGGTTTGAGCAAGGGCTCAAGGATGTCATCATGGAGAAAGTGTCAGTTTTCAGGCACGCCACTTACGCCGAAGTAGTGGATAAGGCCTTATTGGTTGAGGCCAATTCTGAAGCAGTGTCTAAGAAGAGAGAGTTGGCGAGAGGCCAAGCCAGTAGTTCAGCACCTCCAGAGAGGCGGAATCGTACCGGCCCTTATCAGTATACATGGCCAGCACCACCGATGAGGCCGACTTATACGGCCCCAGCACCACGGCAGTACGTGCCACAGGCACCTCGACCTCAGGCTCTCCCGGCCCCATGGCCAGTTGCACCTCAGGTGGCGAGATATGCTCCACCTCAGGCCCCTCCTACCCGCACACACGAGGCCTGCCCTTCATGCGGCCGACGGCACCCAGCTGGGGATTGCCTAAGAGCATCGGGTGGATGTTTTCACTGTGGTCGCCAGGGCCACGTGATCAGGGATTGCCCTACCCGGCATTTACCAGGCCAGTCTCAGGGGATTAGGCCACCAGCACGCCCAGCAGGATCATATCAGGCGTCATCTCAGACTACCCGGTCTACACCTCAGTCTCGCCAGGCGAACCAGGGGCGAGTTTTTGCCTTGACAGAGGGTGATGCACTTGCATCTGACGATGTGGTGCAAGGTACGCGTTAGGAGTTATTTTCCTTATTCGTGATGGTTATGTTATGTTTTATTCCTTGTGTACGTAGTTGGTATGCTATATATATATTTACCTACGTGTATACACTGTTGAGGCTTGAATTGACGTAACTAGCTAAAATTTCAGGAACCCTACTAGTCAATGAGTATTTGGCTCGAGTGTTGATTGATACCGGGTCTACTCATTCGTTTGTCTCGCCGAGTTTTTCAGAAGGCTTTTCTGGGGAGCCAAGTCAGCTAGAACCGGAGTTAGCCATTTCGACTCCTCTTGGCAAAACAGTATTGGCAGATAAAGTGTATAGAAATGGTGTGGTCCAAGTTGGAAGCCACGAGTTGGCGGTTGATCTCATCGTCCTTGGATTCCAAGACTTTGATGTTATATTGGGAATGGATTGGTTAGCAGCACATCATGGGCATGTAGCTTGCTTTGAGAAAATGGTACTCTTCAAGCCAGTAGAAGGAAAACCATTCCACTTTCGCGGGTTGAAAAGCAGGTCGATTGCTCGTTTTGCGGCGTTGGGCGTAGCTAACCCCGAGGCAAAGGACTCATCAACTATGCCGGTTGTGAGTGAGTTCCTGGATGTATTTCCAGAGGAGTTGCCAGGATTGCCTCCAGACAGGGAGATTGAGTTTATGATCGAGCTTGCACCAGGCACAGCTCCTGTTTGCAGGGCTCCGTATAGAATGGCCCCTATTGAACTCAAAGAGTTAAAGACTCAGTTGGAAGAATTACAAAGCCTTGGCTTCATTCGACCAAGTGTCTCACCATGGGGTGCCCCGGTGTTGTTTGTTAAGAAGAAAGATGGCTCGATGCGGATGTGTGTCGATTACAGGCAATTGAACAAAGTCACTATAAAGAATAGGTATCCCTTGCCTAGGATTGATGACTTGTTCGATCAGTTGAAGGGAGCGAGATTTTTCTCAAAGATAGATCTTCGATCGGGTTATCACCAGTTGAAGATTAAGGCGGAAGATGTTCCCAAAACTGCTTTCAGGACTCGATATGGACACTACGAGTTCTTGGTGATGCCTTTTGGACTCACGAACGCGCCGGCAGCCTTTATGGATTTGATGAACCGGGTGTTCCGACCATACCTAGATAGGTGCGTGATTGTATTTGTTGATGACATTTTGGTCTATTCCCAGACACGGGAAGATCACATACGCGACCTTCGCCTCGCATTGGAAATGTTAAGAGAGCACAAGCTATACGCCAAAATTAGCAAGTGTGAGTTTTGGTTGGAAGAGGTGGCATTCCTAGGCCACGTTGTTTCCGCGGAAGGCATCTCCGTTGATCCGAAGAAGATAGAAGCTGTTATGAGTTGGGCGAGGCCCAAGAGTGTTACTGAGATACGCAGCTTTCTTGGGCTGGCAGGCTACTACAGGAGATTCGTAGAGGGTTTCTCTAGCCTTGCAGCACCGCTTACTCACCTAACACGGAAGAATGCGCAGTTTGTTTGGAGCGACAAGTGTGAGATCAGTTTCACGGAACTGAAGAAGAGGCTTACTACAGCTCCTGTCCTTACAGTGCCATCCGGACCTCTTGGGTATGAGGTGTACAGTGATGCCTCACACGTTGGACTTGGATGTGTGCTTATGCAACACAAGAAGGTCATTGCCTATGCATCAAGGCAATTGAAGGAGCATGAGAAAAATTACCCCACGCACGACTTAGAGCTTGCCGCAGTCGTGTTTGCACTTAAGATTTGGCGTCATTACCTTTATGGGGTGGAGTTCTATGTGTTCACTGATCACAAGAGTCTCAAGTATCTCTTTTCCCAAAAGGAGCTGAATCTAAGGCAAAGGCGTTGGATGGAATTTCTGAAGGACTATGATTGTACCATTCAATACCACCCGGGTAAAGCAAATGTAGTGGCTGATGCTCTGAGTAGAAGACCTCAGGGGTTGTTAGCACACATGTTGGTTCAAGAATGGAAGCTACTAGAAGATTTGGCAAATCTGGACATCAGTGTGAATAACTCTGTCCGTGGTCCTACCTTGGCAAATGTTACGGTTCGGCCGTACATTATAGATTTGATCCAAGAGTATCAAGCCATGGATGCGGAATTGTTGGCTTTCCGGGACAAGGAAGTTGCCAAGGGCAGTGAAGACTTTTCTCTCACTAGTCGGGGTGCTATCACATTCAAGGGAAGGCTGTGCGTCCCAGCCAATGCAGACCTTCGAAGAGAGATTTTGGATGAAGCACACCGTTCGAAGTACACAGTGCATCCAGGGGGTACGAAGATGTACCGGAACCTCAAGAGTCACTTTTGGTGGCGAAATATGAAGAGGGAGGTTGCGGAATATGTAGCACGGTGCTTGGTGTGTCAACAGGTGAAAGCAGAACACATGCGGCCCGCCGGTCTATTACAGTCCCTTCCGATTCCCGAGTGGAAATGGGAGAATATATCCATGGATTTCATAGTTGGCTTGCCAAAGACGGCAAGGGGCTCAGATGCGATATGGGTAGTAGTGGATCGTTTGTCGAAATCCGCTCATTTCCTACCGTACCGAACTACTTTCAACTCTAGCCAGTTAGCCGCTTTGTACATCAAGGAAGTGGTGAGGTTGCACGGAGTGCCCGTTAGTATTGTGTCAGATCGGGATCCAAGATTCACATCGCGATTCTGGAAAAGCTTCCAGGAGGCTATGGGTTCCCGACTCGATTTCAGCACCGCTTTTCATCCACAGACGGATGGACAAACCGAGAGAGTGAACCAAGTCATTGAAGACATGCTTCGGGCTTGTATGATGGATTTCAGAGGCAGTTGGGAAGAGCATTTGCCTTTGGTTGAATTCGCCTACAATAACAGCTATCAGGCAAGTATCCAAATGGCACCATTTGAGGCCTTGTATGGGCGAAGTTGTAGGTCTCCTCTCTATTGGGATGAGGTAGGAGAAAGGAAATTACTTGGTCCAGAATTGATTGAGCAAACTGCAAACACAGTTAAGATCATTCGGGATCGATTGAAAGCCGCTCAAGATCGCCAGAAAAGTTATGCAGACACGCGCCGTAGGGACTTGGAATTTCAAGTAGGGGATCAAGTTTTTGTGAAAGTATCTCCTAGTAAAGGGATTATGAGATTCGGCAAAAGAGGCAAGCTTAGTCCTCGCTATGTTGGACCGTTTGAGATTATCACGCGGGTTGGCGAAGTTGCTTATCGAGTAGCTCTTCCACCTTACATGGCCGCGGTTCACAACGTTTTCCACGTGTCTATGCTTCGGAAGTACATTGCGGACCCTTCACATGTACTAGAATTGGAACCGTTGGAAATTCGAGAAGATCTCACGTTGGTTGAGAAGCCGATTCACATATTGGATCGGAGAGATCAAGTGCTTCGCAACAAGACAATCCCTTTGGTTCTCGTGCAATGGCAACATCATGCCCGAGAAGAAGCCACGTGGGAGCGTGAAGCCGAAGTCAAAGCAAAGTATCCCGAGTTGTTTGAATAGACTTGTTCATATGGCTTATAATTTTGTTTTGATTTGATGCATGTATGTATCGTCCAAATTTCGGGGACGAAATTTTTGTAAGGGGGGGAGAATGTAGCACCCCGGACTTTTTCATCCTTAATGAATAGCACCTTCGTAGCTAATTGGCCATTTTTGTAGTCTAATTAATAAATAAAGGAGAAATCGAAAATTCCGAAACGTCAGAAATGTGCGTTTTCGAAAGACGAACCCAACGCAAGTTGAATCGTCGAAATCCGACGAGCGAGTCAAAAGATATGGTCAAAACAGTCCAGACATACAGAGAACCGATCGCTCGGTCCAGTCAGCGATCGATCGGTCCATAACCGATCGATCGGTAGCTATCGCGCGGTCAGAAAGTTTGTATGGAGAAATTTTCCAGAGAGTGAAATTTCAACCGATCGCTCGGTTATGAAACCGATCGATCGGTAGGCAACCGATCGATCGGTCATTAACACCGATCGCTCGGTCCTCGCGTTTTACAGAATTTTCACTAAGGGCATTTTCGGCATTCGGGTGTTATACCCTTTCTTATATAGGATTACCCGAGCCTTTAGGGCTCATTCTCAACCCTTAGAAGATTTGGGAGATTAGAGAGAAAGGAGAAGGTTTTCCAAAACCTAGGTTTCCATTTTGGAGAGAAATCAAAGGGTTTTGAAACCCTAGATCAACCTCAAGCCCGATTTCTTCAAGATTTCGGTTCAAGCATTCGTGGAGCTCGTGTGGGGCACTCTCCTCAAGCTAGGGCAGCAACTCACGTGCGTTTGGTGGAGGATTTCTTCCCCCATTTGTCAAGGTCGGTACTTCTTACTACCCTCCTAGTTATAGTTTCTCTTTTCCTTTATTTCTTCTTGTTTTCTTTCACCTATATATGTGTTATGAGATTGGTGGTATGAGTGGTGAATGAAGATGGATGTTGGCGAATGGATGCCGTGTGGATGATGTGATGAACGAATGGGAAAGGGCATTGTACTAATAATGAACATACAAGTGTGATGTGAGCATAACCCACATAGAAAAGCATGATTTAGGTTTAAGTGAATAATGAACACACCACATGTTTGATGAAATGCCAAGGTGAATGAAATAAATGATAAATTAAGGGAACCCATGTTTAATTGCTCTTGAAATTTGTTAGGGTTCATGATAGTGTGTTTCTTGCATTTCTTAAAATGTGTAGATTATTAATTGCTTAAATTGTTATATGCTATGCCTTGTGAATCACTCCAAATTGTCATATTTAATTCCAAATGCAAGTATGCACACGATCTCACGAGCACGCATGAAATGACGTGATTTACCGATGTTTTGAGTATGGGACATAGAGGTGGGGCATATCCTAAGATATGTTTCACTCCGCTTCTGACAAGGGCAAGACAATCATGCATTGCATAGGGAAAGGTCTCCCATCCCCTCGCATGACATGCATAGCATCGCATGACACGCATAGCATAGCATGGCATGACACGCATAACATAGCATCACACATCCTGCATGGATGCTAGTTGCGACGGGCTATGAACGGCAACTAGGCATTCACATTCCGCATGGATGCTAGTTGCGACGGGCTATGAACGGCAACTCGGCATTCACATTCTGCATGGATGCTAGTTGCGACGGGCTATGAACGGCAACTAGGCATACCCATCTGCATATAGGGTACTAGTTGTGACGGACTATGAACGGCAACTAGGCATGTGAACATGTTTAAATTATGAACAAGCAAGCATGATAACCGCATGACACGCATGACATGACATGACACGCATGATATGACAAGATAAGACAACATAATAAGTTTCAAGCACGGAAATGGTATTTTCAAGTCAAGTCAAGTGCACGATGTTTTCAAGAGGTTTCATCGGCTTTCTACGAAATACAAGCAGGATTATAAATTGTTTTGCTTCCTTGTATGATATAAATTGTTCATGTTCTATATATGCAACTTGCTTCCTCCTTTATGTATGCTATCCGTATGCTATGACTATTGGTTAGTGCTTAGTACCCGCTGAGTATTCCATGCTCAGCCGTACTTCTTATGTCGGCAGGTGACGGCGGAGCAGCTGCTCCATTTGATATCTGTGCTCCGAGTCCATGGGAGGAGGAGGAGTACGTCGAGGAGCCTTTTGAGGAACCTCTAGTAGAGGGTTACCATTAGGTGGTTGTAGATTCTGAGTAGATTAGCTGTGGGTGAGATGAGAGATTTTATCCATGTATTTTGGCGGGTCTGTCCGCACTTTCTTTGGTTACCTTTTTGTATAAACTTGGACCATATGTATATACTTAGAGGTTTGTTAGACTTCCGCTGTGTTTTATAGTTATGTTTCCGCGATAATGTCCTCTATTGTATATGCTCTATGGGGTTTTGCAGGTTGGTTTGTCAAGCAAGTTATGTAAGTCATGATCGAGTCGTCCAAGATTCACTCTAACTCCTAGGGTGGGTTTTGGGTCGCGACAGAAGTGGTATCAGAGCTTAGGCTTTAGGTCTCTAGGGTCACTTAGAATCTTATGCCACGACTTGACAAGAGCATATGTTCAGGAAACAAGTTAGGAAGGAAGTAAGTCGGGAGCGAGTCTGGTTCCAAGTGTAGACTAAACTTTAGTCTTAGTCTAAAATGGTTGCTTTAACCAAGTACGGGTCCTAGGTACGCTAGAACACTAAAGTATAAGTATAATGTGATGAATACTCTGATTACTTGATGTGATGATATTAGTGTTATACAACTAATACAGATTGAATTATTGTGAAACGACATTGAAATAAACTGTGGTTTCAAGTGAGACTCATGTGGTGCTATTGTTCTCAGGACTTTAGTCATGAGGCGGGGCACACGGGGTCGTGGACCACACACCAGAGCTTCATCTTCTTCTAGAGATGAGGATGAGCAGCCGGACCTCTCTCAGGTCTTAGGCTCTATTGCTGAGACACTCGCCATCCTGGCGGCTCGGCAAACTATACCGGCATCAGCGGCACCTACTCCACCGCCCGCAGCTCCAGTACATCGTACAGCTGGAGTTGAGGCATTCAGGAGATTGAGGCCTCCATCCTTCCATGGGAGTGTGGACCCTCTCGCAGCAGAGGCGTGGATCCTCCAGATGGAGAAGATTTGTTGCGGTCCTCTCGCCACAGAGGAGGATAGGGTAGCATGGGCAGTTTTCATGCTAGAGGGTGAGCCCACCATTGGTGGTTGTCCGCATTGAGGACACGAGACTTGACCATGCAGGGTCAACCTGGACTGGGGGAGTTTAAGGACCGTTCTATAAGAGTATTCCCGTTGGAGCTCGGGAAAAGAAAAGAGAGAGAATTCATCAACCTTGAGGCAAGGTTCGATGTCTGTGGCCCGGATTATGAGGCCAAGTTCTCAGAGCTATCACGCTTCGCGACACACAGTGAGTGCGCACCGCGTGGGCCACGGGCGTTGTGGAGAATGAAGGCGAGGAGGCGGTGTGAGCAAGGGTTCAAGGATGTCATTCAATGGAAGAAGTGTGTCAGTTGTCAGCACGCCACTTACGCCGAGGAGTGTGGATGAGGCCTTATTGGTTGAGGCACAAGTTCTGAAGCAGAAACGGGAGGTCTAAGAAGAGAGACGGTTGGCGAGGTTGAGTGCAGTAAGCCAGTAGTTCAGCACCTCCAAGAGGCGGTTGAATCGTTGACAGGCCTTGTTTGCTAGTTATAACATGGCCAGCACACCGATTGAGGCTCGTATTCTGATCCGGCTACCTGTTTTTGAGTCGAGGCAGGCGGAAGGCCAGCTAGGCACCTAGACCTCAGGCTTCTGCCCTGGAGCCCACAGGGCCAGGAGTTGCACCTCAGGTTGTTGGTCTTTTTGATTTATGATATTTGTCTCAGTCACCTCGAGGCCCCTCCAGTACGCACTACTGCGAGGCCTGCCCTTGCATTGCGGGCCGACGTGGCATACCAGCTGGGGTGATGGTCCTTAGGATGTATCGGTGTGGATGTTTTGTCACTGTGGTTGCCTGTCCAGGGGCCTACGTTTGATCAGGTGTATTGTGTCAGCTTCTACCTTCGCAGTTACCAGGCCATGGGGTGCTCAGTGGTGAGGTGTCACGCAGACCACAGCTTTACGGCCCTGTGGCAGGTATCCTATCATGGTCGTTCATCTCAGTACTACCTACGGGTCTTACATCCTGTAGTCCGCCAGGCATAACCATGGTCGTAGGTTTTTTGCTTCTTGACGATGTGGTGATTGCACTTGCATCTGGGACGTGATTGTGGTGGCAATTGGTTACTGATTGTGTTTAGAGTGGTATTTGTCCTGATTAGTGGGTGGTTTCTATTGTGGTTATGTTGTAACCTTGGTAATGTTGGTTGATGCTATTTAATATTTACCTTCGGTTCGTTACAATGTTGGGCATGATTTTGATTGAGACGTATACTAGGCTAAGATAGTATCAGGAAACCTATATGGGTCAATGGAGGATTTTGGCGCGAGTGTGTGATTGATTACGGGGTTTATACTTCGTTTGTCAGGTTGTCTGTTCGAAGTTTAGTAAGTCTTTTTCTGTGGGAGTCTCAAGTCATGCTAGTAAATCGGTAGTAGTCCATTTCGCGGATCACCTGGTTGGCAAAAACAGTATTGGCAGAATAAAGTGTATAAAAATGGTTGTGGTCCAAGTTTGGTTAAGGACCACGGGGTTTTGTTTGTTTTTGTTGTGCGTGTGTTATTCTTCCTGTCCTTGGATTTCGAGCAATGACTTGATGTTAATTGGGGATAAGGGATGTGGTTAGCAGGTACATCATGGGCATTGTAGTCGGGCTGTGAGAAAATAAGAATTAAATGAGTAATCTGCAGCATAGAAGGAAACCTATTTCCTGTTTGTTTGTTCGTGTGTTTTGTAAAGCAGGTGTGCGATTGCTCGTTGTTTGCTTGTGGCGTGGCAGTTTAGCTGTATGAGGCTCCGTATTGGTGCAATATGAGATCTAGGAAACTCGGTCCGGTTGTGATTGTGAGGTTCATGTATGTTTTTCCAGGGAGTTGCCTAGGTAGGATTGGCCGCTCCCGCCTATGGTTATTGATTGAGTTTATGGATCGAAGCTGTATTGCTACCATGTGTTCAGAGTTGTCCATGTTTGCAGGATCAGTATATGAATTGGACCTATGTGAACTCAAAGTATGGTGATGAAAGACTCTAGTTGGAAGTAATTTACATATAGCCCTTGGGCTCATTTTCGATCTCAAGGGTGTCTCAGCCATGGGGTTGCCTCCGGTGTGTTGGTTGTTAGAAGGAATAGATTTGGGCGACGATGCTGGTCATGTGTGTTTTTTGTTTTATTTTTTTTGTTGTGTTTTTGGGGTTGTTTTTTCGAGTGAAGAGTGCAATTGAAAAAAGGCACTTATAGATAGGATAGAGGTATCCCCTTTGGTTAGGATTTGTTATGTACTTGTTTGGATGTGATGGCACAGTGTGAAGGTGATGCGAGATTTTTCTTCAATGATTAGATTGCTCTTTGCTGAGGGGGTATCGACCAGTTGAGATAAGGCTTGTGGAATGGATGGTTTCTCCTATAAGTAATGCTTGTTTGAATGGTACTTGTCGTATTTTTTTGTTTAGTGTATGACACATTAGCTGAGTTCTTGTGTGATTTGCCTTTTTGGACTTCTACGATAACGGCGCCGGGCAGGCAGTTTATGTGATGTTTGAGGAACTCGGGGTGTGCATACCTAGTATATGGTGCGTGATTGTATTTGGTGAGTGTACTATGTTTTGGTTTAGTCCCAGACTACGGTTGGAAGGTTTCACTTCATATCGAGACCTTTGCGCGTTCGCATTGGATAATTGTTGATTGTAGGCTACAAGTCGATACGTACGAAATTAGCAAGGTGGAGTGTTTTGGTTGTGAAGATTTTTTTTTTGGTGGTCACATTCTCTGTGGACATCTGTGTAGTTCCGTCGTGATATTTTGGTCATCTCCGTTGATGATAGATAGATAGAAGCGTGGTTATGGAGTTTTGTGGCGGTATGGTTTTAGTTGCCCGAGAGTGGTTGTTAATGGAGATACGCATTTAGCTTTTTGGGGCGGGCAGGCTACTACGAGGAGATTTCGTAGTAGTTGGTTTTTCTCTAGCCTTGGCATTGGTTAGCATCGCTTACTCACCGAACACGGTAAGAGTTTTTTTCGTTATGGCGCACAGGTAGTTTGTTGGTTTTTTTTTTTGGGTTTTGTATTTTTGCTCTAATTGGGTGAGTATCCGTTGTCTTCGGAACTGTAATTGGAATAGATTGGTTCTTTACTACTATGACTGCATTGTCTTAACAGACGCCATCCGGACCTCTTGGGTATGGGTTGTACAGTGATGCTGAGTCAACTCGGTTGGGAAGTGTTGTATGTGTTGCTTATGCAATATCAAGTAAGAAGGTTCATTTGCTTGTAGTGCAATCAAAGGCGCATATTGAGTTAGGCGCATGTGAGAAGAATAATATTGACCTCATTGACGCACGACTTAGAGCTTGCTCGCTGAGATCAGTGGTTGCACTAAGATTTGGCTGGGCATTACCTTTGATGTGGGTGGATGTTCTATGTTTCATATGATTCCATAGTGTTTCTACTGTATGTCAGTCTTTCCAAAATGGAGCTGTAATCTAAGCTGATAATGGTCGTTTGGGAATGGAATTTACTGACAGGATCTATGATTGTACCATTTATATTTACCACTCCGGGTGTATAAGCAATTGGTAGGGAGCTGTGCTGCTGAGTAGATAGAAATCTATGGTTGGGTGTTAGCAGTCACAGTTGGGGTTTTCCAAGAGATGGTGAAGCTACTGTTGAAAGATTTGGCACATTTCTGTGGGAAATCAGTGTGACAATACCCTGGCCGTGTTGGTTCACCTGTGGCAACTTAGTGTCCAGGTTTCGGTCCTATTATCGAGTTATAGAGGTTTGATCCAAGATGATATAACCACAAGAAGACACAGATGCTGAATTGTGTGGCTATCGGTGGCTGATAGGTGAATTGTGTTGCTAAGGGTAAATGAGTTGTAGCTTTCTCTTCTAAGTCTAATTGGTGCTTGTATCACATTCAAGGGTTACGAAGGTTCTGTGTTGTCCATTGTCCAATGTCTAGAATTCTTCGTGAGGTGATGATTTGATGTGATGAAAAAGACCAGCTTGGGCAAAGTACACTGGATCCAGGTGTATGAAGATGTACGGAAACCTCAAGAGTCACTTTTGGTGGCAGGAATATGAAGGGGATGTGCACGGCAGAATAGTGGCACGGGTGGCTTAGGTGTGAAGGCAGGTGTTTGAGGAGTCGGAACAGGCGGACCTCCGGGTCTGAATAGCATTACTCGTTCCGTACACGGAAGGGAAGAATGGGGGAGGAACATATCCAGGATTCATTAGTTGGCTTGCAAAAAAGGCAAGGGGGCTCCGAGCGAATAGGGGGTTTGTAGGGGGAGGTGACAAAGTGCGCAGCAATTTTCTTAGCCCTAAGCGAAAGACTTGTAGTCAACTGGTAGTCAGGTGGCCACTTGGAATACCTCAGGACGTGGTGAGGGTATGCACGGAGTTGCCGTCAGTATTGTGTAGATCGGGATGACCAAGATTAACGTCAAGATTTTGGAAAAGTTCCAAGGGGCTATGGGGTTACCGACTTGATTTCAGCACCGCTTTATCACAGACAGATGGAGGGGAGAGGGGGGATAAGGAGGAAAAAAACCAAACCCCCCCCAAAACCTCCCCCCTTTGCATGTTTGAGAGTGGAGTGGGGGGGTTAGGTAGGGGGGCCCTGGGAGGGGGACGCCCCACCGAACCGTCCGTTAATGGCTTTTTTAGTAATTGGTTACAAATACCGAGAGAGTGATACCAAGTCATTGAAGACATGCGTGCGGGCTTGTATGTTCGATTTCAGAGGCAGTTGGGAAGAGAAATCACTGCCTGGTTGAATTGATGTATAATTAACACGTACAGTGCGGTATCCAATGGCAGTCATTTGAGGCCTTTGGATGGATGCGAGTTGTAGGTCTCCTCTGATAGTGGGGGATCGAAATCAGGCAGGAGAAAGGAAGAGACTGGTCGGAATGTTGTTAGCAAAATGCAAACAATAGTAAGATCTCTTGGGATCGATTGATAAGCGCCGCTCAGATCGCAGTACAAAGTTATGCTGGGACACTTGAGGGCGGAGTAGGGACTTGGAATTTCAAGTAGCGGGAATCAAGTTATTGTGAAAGTAATCTCATAGCAAGGGATATCATGAGGATTTGGCAAGCGAGGCAGAAGCCTCATGTTCCGTGGTTGTATGTGGGCTGTTTTGAGATTATCCACGGGAGTTGGTGAGTTGCGTACAGTGTTAACTCTCCCACCTCACATGGCCGCAGGTCACATGAAACGTCTCCAGATGTGTCAGATTCGGAAGTAACAGTGCGGAATCCTTACGCATGTCATAGACTTGGAACCGTTTTGGAGACATTCGAGAGGACATCGACCCTGATTGAAAAGCGGTTCAGATTATGGATCGAAGAGATCAGTGTTTCGCAACAAAGACACAGATCCCTTATGCAGCGAGACTTGTGGCAAGGGACAACAGCCTCACAGAGGATGGAAGACGCTACATGCGAAGCGTGAAGCAGAATTCACAAAAGCGAAGTCTCCCGGAGTCTTCCTTCCTTCCTTCACTTTGTCCCCTGCACAACCCGATGTTGAGACGACTTGAGAAAGAGATAACTCGGATACTTGCCACAAGGACTTCGGCTTCACGCTCCCAGTGGCTTCTTCTCGGGCATGATGTTGCCCTTGCAACAGCAAGGAGAACCCAGAAAGGGATTGTCTTGTTGCGAAGCATGATCTCTCCGATCCACTATGTGAATCGGCTTCTCACAACCAAGTGAGATCTTCTCGAAAGTTCACGGTTCCAATTCTAGTACAGGGAAGGGTCCGCAATGTACTTCCGAAGCATAGGACACGTGGGAAAAACGTTGTGCACACCGCGGCCATGTAAGGAGGAAGAGCTACCTCAGATCAATTCGCCACAACCGCGTGATAATCTCAAGCGGTCCAACATAGTCGAGGACTAAGCGCTTGCCTCTTTTGAGAATTATAAATTCCCTTTACTAGGAGATAACGTCACAAAAACTTGATTCCCTACTGAAATTCCAAGTCTACGTACGGGCGCCGTGTCGGCCAAATAGTCCCTCTGGCGATCTGAGCCGTGCCTTCAGCGATCGATCCCGAAGGTCATATACGTGTTGTGCAGTCTTGGCTCACTCAATTCTGGACCAAGTAACTTTCCTCGATCTCTCTAACCTCAGTCCAATAGAGAGGAGGACTAAACTTCGGCCCATACAAGGTCAAATGCCGTGCCATCTGGATACTTGATAGATAGCGTCCTAGGGTAGGCGAATTCAACCAAGCGTCAACAAGCCTACTTCCAACTGCCACCGACGAAAAATTCACATACAAGCCGACGACATGTCGTCGAATGAGGGTTCACTCTCTCGGTTAGTCAGTTTGTCTGTGGATGATAACAGCAGCGGTGATGACCTCGAGTCAGGGAACCCCCATGGCTCCTGGCAAGCTTATCGATGACTCGCACGAATACGCTGAATACTGGCATACACGATTCTGGACACCAATGCACTAATCGGGCACTCCGTGCAAACTCCGGCTCACGCCATCTTCCATGTTGCAGTACACCAAAGCGGCTAACTGGCACTGTAGGGCTGAAGTAGTTACGGATAAGGTAGGGGAAATGAGCGGATTCGGAGCAAATGAGTCCACTACTCCCATATCGCACTGAGCCCTTGCCGTTTGGCAAGCAATATGAAATCCATGGATATATTCTCCCATTTCCAACCGCGGAAAGACGGAAGGGAATGTAATTAGCCGGTGGGGCAGAGCATGTGTTCGCTTCGAGCAACTGCATGACCCACACAAAGCACGTGCTTACATATCCGCAACCTCCTCTTCATATTTCGCCACCAAAAGTGATCTCTGGAGGTTCCTGGCTACATCTCGTACCCCCGGGATGCCACTGGTACTTCAAAAAAAAAACGCGTGGGCTTCATCCAAAAATCTCTCTTCGAAGGTCGAGGCTGGACCACAGCCTCCCTGAATGTGGATGTAGCAGACGCCGATAGTGAGAGAAAAAGTCGGTACCGGCTTGGCAACGTCCTGTCCCGGAAAGCCAACAATTCCCGCATCCCTGGCTTGATACTCTTGCATCAAAATCTATAATGTACGGCCGAACGTATACAGATTGCCAAGTAGGACCACGGACAGCGTTCTTGCACATGGATGGTCCAGATTGCCGCAAAGTTTAGTGAGCTTCCATTCTTGAACCAAACAGGTGTGTAACAACCACTGAGGTCTTTACTCAGGAGAATAGCGCATAATTTGGCTTTACCGGTGGTATGAATGGGTACAAGCATCGTCCTCAGAACAGTTTCCATCCAACGCCGTTGCCGTTAGATTCAGCCCTTTTGGAAAGAGAATACTTGAGACTCTTGTGATCAGTGAACACATAGAACTTACACCAATAAAGGTAATGACGCCAATCTTAAGTGCAACACGACTGCGGAAGCTCTAAGTCGTGCGTGGGGTTTAATTTTTCTCATTGATCCTTCAATTGCCTTGATGCATAGGCAATGACCTTTTGTGTTGATAAGCACACATCCAAGTCCACGTGTGAGGCATCCACTGTACAACCATACCCAAGAGGTCCGGAGGCACTGTAAGGACAGGAGATGCTGTAAGCCTCTAGTCAGTTCCGTGAAACTGATCTCACACTTGTCGCTCCAAACAAAAGGCATTCTTCCGTGTTAGGGAGTAGCGGTGCTGCAAGGCTACGAGAAACCCTTCTACGAATCTCCTGTAGTAGCCTGCCAGCAAGAAAGCTGCGTATCTCAGGTAACACTCTTGGGCCTCGCCCCAACTCATAAAAAGCTTCTATCTCTTCGGAGCAAAGGAGATGCCTCCGCGGAAACAACGTGGCCTCGGAATGCCCACCTCTTCCAACCAAAACTCACATTGCTAATTTTGCGTTATAGCTTGTGCTCTCGTTAACATTTCCAATGCGAGGCGAAGGTCGGTATGTGATCTTCCCGTGTAATGGGAATAGACCAAAATGCATCAACAAATACAAGCACAACCTATCTAGGTCTGGTGGAATCACCCGGTTCATCAAATCCATAAAGGCTGCCGGCGCGTTGTTGATCCAAAAGGCATCACAAGCTGTAGTGGCAATATCGAGCCTGAAAGAAGTTTGGGAACATCTTCCGCCTAATCTTCAACTGGTGATAACACGATCGAAGATCTATCTTTGAGAAAAATCTCGCTCCTTCAACTGACGAACAAGTTCATCAATCCTAGGCAAGGGATACCTATTCTGTATAGGACTTTGTGCAATTGCTGTAATCGACACACAATCCGCATCGAGCCATCTGTCTTCTTAAAACCAACAGGGGCCACCATGGCTGAGACACTGGTCGAATGAAGCCAAGGCTTTGTAATTCTTCCAACTGAGTCTTTAATCTTTGAGTTCAAAGGGGCCATTCTCTACGGAGCCCGGCAAACAGGAGCTGGCCTGGTGCAAGCTCGATCATAACTCAATCTCCCTGTCTTGAGGAATCCTGGCAACTCCTCTGGAAATACATCCAGAACTCACTCACAACCGGGCATAGTTGATGAGTCCTTTGCTAGGGGTTAGCTACGCCCAACGCCAGCAAAACGAGCAATCGACCCTGCTTTGTCAACCCGCGAAAGTGAATGGTTTTCCTTCTATGGCTGAAGGAGTACCACTTTCTCAAAGCAGCTACAGCCCATGAGTGCTGCTAACCAAGCCATTCCCAATATAACATCAAATCTTGGAAATCAAGGACGATGAGATCAACCCGCCAACTCGGGCTCCAACTTGGACCACACCATTTTAGAAACGTTATCTGCCAATACTGTTTGGCCAAGAGGAGTCGAAAAGGCAACCTACGGTTCTAGATGACTTGGCCTCCCAGGAAGAAAAGCCTTCTAAAACCGGGCGAGACAAACGAATGATAGGAACCCGGTATCAATCAACACTCGAGCCAAATATCTTGACTAGTAGGGTTCTGAAATTTTAGCTAGTTACGTACATTCAAGCCTCAAACATTGTATAACGTAGGTAAAATATATATATAGCATACAATAGTACACAAGGAATAACATAACATAACCATCACGAATAAGGAAATAAAATCCTACGCGTACCTGCACCACACGTCAGTGCAAGTGCATCACCTCTGTCAAGCAAAAACCTGCACCTGGTTGCCTGGCGAGATGGAGGTGTAGACAGGGTAGTCTGAGGAGACGCCTGAGATGTCATTCTGGGCGTGCTGGGGGGCCTAATACCCTGAGGGAATGGGCATGGTAAATTGCCGGGGGAGGGCAATCCCTGATCACGTGGCCCTGGCGACCACAGTGAAAACATCCACCCGATGCTCTTAGGCAATCCCCAGCTGGGTGCCGTCGGCCGCATGAAGGGCAGGCCTCGTGTGTGCGGGTAGGAGGGGCCTGAGGTGGAGCATATCTCGCCACCTGAGGTGCAACTGGCCATGGGGCCGGAGAGCCTGAGGCGAGGTTCGGTGGCACGTACTGCCGTGGTGCGGAGGACGTATAAGTCGGCTCATCGGTGGTGATGGCCATGTTATACTGATAAGGGCGGTACGATCCGCCTCTATGGAGTGCTGAATACTGGCTTGGACTCTCGCCAACTCTCTCTTCTTAGACACTGCTTCAGATTGGCCTCAACCAATAAGGCCTTATCCACTACTTCGGCGTAAGTGGCGTGCCTGAAAACTGACACTTTCTCCATGATGACATCCTTGAGCCCTTGCTCAAACCTCCTCGCCTTCATTGCCTCGGTGGCAATCATATGTGTCGCGAAGCGTGATAGCTCCGAGAACTTGGCCTCATAAGCGGCCACGACATCGAACCTTGCTCAAGGTTGATGAATTCTCTCTTCTTTCTTTTCCCGAGCTCCAACCGGGAAATACTTCTTATAGAACGTGTCCTTAAACTCCTCCCAAGTCCAAGGTTGACCCTGCATGGTCAAGTCTCGTGTCCTCAATGCGGACAACCACCAATGGTGGGCTTCACCCTCTAGCATGAAAACTGAATGCTACCCTATCCTCCTTGTAGGCGAGAGGACCGCAAAAAATCTTCTCCATTGGAGGATCACGCCTAGCGCGAGAGGGTCCACACTCCCATGGAAGGATGGAGGCCTCAATCTCCTGAATGCCTCAACTCCAGCTGTACGATGTACTGGAGCTGCGGGCGGTGGAGTAGGTGCCGCTGATGCCGGTATAGTTTGCCGAGCCGCCAGGATGGCGAGTGTCTCAGCAATAGAGCCTAAGACCTGAGAGAGGTCCGGCTGCTCATCCTCATCTCTAGAAGAAGATGAAGCTCTGGTGTGTGGTCCACGACCCCGTGTGCCCGCCTCATGAGTAAAGTTGAGAACAATAGACACCACATGAGTCTCACTTGAAAACACAGTTTATTTCAATGTCGTTTCCAATAAATTTCAATCTTATTCGTTGTATAACACTAATATTAATAACATCAGTAATCAGAGTAGTCATCACATTATACTTATACTTTAGGTTCTAGCGTACCAGGACCCGTACTGGTTAAAAGCAACCATTTAGACTAGACTAAAGTTTAGTCTTACATTGGAAAAGACTCGCTCCCTGAATTATCTTCTAACTTGTTTCCGGACATATGCTCTTGTCAATCGTGGCATAATATTCTAAGTGACCCTCGAGACCTAAAGCCTAGCTCTGATACCACTCTGCGGCGACCCAAAAACCACCCTGGAGTTAGGTGAATCTTGGACGAAGCGATCATGAACTTCATAACTTGCTTGACAAACCAACTGCAGTAAACCCCAAGAGGCAGATTACAATAGAGGACATTATCGCGGAACATAACTATAAAACCCGCGGAAGTCTAACCAAACCTCTAAGTATAACATATGGTCCAAGTTTATACAAAATAAAGGTAACCAAAAGAAGTGCGGACAGACCCGCCAAAAATACATGGATAAAAATCTCTCATCGCACCACAGCTATATATACTCAGAATCTACAACCACCTAATGGAACCCTCTACTGAGGTTCCTCAAGGCCCTCGACGTTAATCCGCCTCCTCCCATGGACTCGAGCCAAAGGATATCAAATGGAGCCGCTGCTCGCCGTCAACTGCCGACATAGAGTAGGCTGAGATGTGAATACTAGCGGGTGACTAAGCACTAACAATAGTCAAGCATAAGGATAGCATACAGAAAGGAGGAAGCAAGTGATATATAGAACATGAACAATTGATATCATACAACAAGCAAAACAATTTATAATCAGGCTGTATTCGTAGAAAGCCGATGGAAACCTCTTGAAAACCATCGTGCACTGACTTGACTTGAAAATCCCATTCCGTGCTTGAAACTTTATTATGTTGTCTTATCATTGTCATATCATGCGTGTCTGTCATGTGCTGCGTGTCATTGCGGTTATCATGCTTCTGTCTATGAAACATGTTCACATGCATAGTTGCCGTCATAGTCCGTCCACAAACGAGACCCTATATGCAGCTGGGTATGCCTAGTTGCAGGTCATGCCCGTCGCAACTGCATCCATGCAGAATGGAATGCCGAGTGTGCCGTTCATAGCCGCGAGAAACTAGCATCCATGCGGAATGTGAATGGCCTAGTTGCCGTTCATAGCCAGTCGCAACTAGCATCCATGCAGGATGTGTGATGTATGTGTTAGGCGTGTTCATGCCATGCATGCTATGCGTGTCATCGATGCTAGGCATGTCTGCGAGGGGATGGGAGACCTTTCCTGCATGATGGATTGTCTTGCCCTTGTCAGAAGCGGATGAAACATATCTTAGGATATGCACCTCTATGCCCATACTCAAAACATCGTAAATTCACGTCCATTTCTATGCGGCTAGTGAGAGCGTGTTGCATACTGCATTGGAATTTAAATATTACCACATATGGGAGTGATCACAGGCATCGCATATAACAATTGAAGCAATAATAATCTACACATCACAAAGAAATGCAAGAAACACACTATCATGAACCCTAACAAATTTCAAGGCAAGTACACACACACACGTTCGCCTATGATCATTTATTTCATTCAACTCTGCATTTCATCAAAATAATGTGGTTTGTGCGCTCATTATTCACCTTAAACTAGAAGTTTCATGG